>SCDS01000389.1:0-38156 GCA_004149465.1 Drosophila nigromelanica
TCCATAACTTTGTCAAAACTGAACCGATTTTCATGTTTGATGGCATTTTGGTCATGTTTTGTCATCTAGATTAGTTCTGCATTTAAAATATATGCATTTAAAAAAAAAATTTTTTTCATTTTTTATGAAAATATCATGTACCCCTCCGTTATTCATTTTCGAAAAATTTAGTTTCGTTCTGTATCAGTTCCAGGCTGGGCTTTATAACAATTACTGTTCAGGACTTAAGTTTGTTATTGTTATGCTAAGAATATTTTAAATTAACGGCAGCAGATAGAATTTTAAGTTACTTTTTATCAAATACATAACATTCTAAATTTGTTTTGTGAGGTAACGTAAATTTGTATTTCATGTATGTTGAAGTATCTGAATAATTGAATTGCTTTACCAAAAGCTCAGTAAATATCATTCGAATCGCTTAAGTCTTTAGAAACTACCCGTTTTCATAGCCATTGGCAATGTTTTTGCTCCAATCTTTTGGCAAAACAAATCTCAGCTGAGCGCCAATTGTACGGAAATAGGTTCGAAGGGAGACAAACATGCATGACAGCAGCATCATCGTTATATCGATGGCATTCACATGTTTAGCACACAAACGAAATGCCAAAGCAAAAATATGCATACAAATCTATCTATGCGTATTGATAGCCAAACCGAGTCGAGTCGAGTTGAGTGGAGACTGGGAGTCCAAAACTCAAATCTGACGACTGTTCTACATTTTGTTGTGCATGATAACCATTGTGTGGCAATGGATTTATGTGTGTGCGTGTGCCTCTCTGTGTGTGTGTGTGTGTGTGTATATTGTCTCTGGTCTCTGACTCTGCAATCTGGATGCTGTTTGTTCGTCCGTTTCGTGGCGTCCCAATCAATTGTCCAAATGTCCAAACTTCATTTGTTATGCGCATCACAAAAATTGAAGCAAATCATTTTGCCAATCGCATTTTGATTTCGAATGTCAGTGACGTTGCCGTTATTAGGTATGGCGATGGGTTCCAAGAATTGTGGGCCGGTGGGAGAGGGCAGGCCACCCCACAATTTATGTTAATTTTTATATATTTGCCGCCAGCGGCGCCTGAAATTATGCAATGCCTTTATTAATTTATGACAAACCAAATGGGAACTCGTGCTAGAGATGGACACGTGATTAAATAAATATTATTTGTATATTTATCTATTCAAAAAAATCTTTCAGAAGATATTGTATTGATAATATTTTTTAAATACCACTGAATACTTTCGCATTGCATTCAAGATCGCATTTTTGTTGTCCAGTTGTAAGATAATTGTATATAATAGTGCATACTTAATACAAATACTTTTTACTACACCAAGAAAAAAAAAAACTATCGTCTGAGCGTCGCGTGAGTGACTCACGCGCCCTGCGTTAGGCAAGCTGGTAAATAGATTTATTTATCCATAGTAACTGGGCCCTCGGTCTGGGCTAGTTATGCAGTGTTTAACTTTGCCCAGGGCTGTCGTTGGTTGGGGGCGTGGCATTTTCATTTTCACGCGCCAGCCGCGTAACTCATTTTCACTCAGACGAATGCAAGAGTAAAAAATATAAAAATAAATAAAATGGAAATAAAGTTTCTTTTGCTGCCACTTGGCACATTCTTAATTTCTTGCGTATTTTGTCAAGACAAATTGAATTTTTATGAGCGTCGTCGTCGTCGTTGGTCTTGCAAAGAAAATCGCAAAAGGCGTCGCAGCCCCAGCGGCAGCAGCAACAGCAGCAGCAGCAGCAGAACCAGCGAAAACTTTAAACTTTTCTCATCTTGTGAAATTCATTTTATCACAAGTAATTACTTTGTAAATATATGGGGTGGCAGACAATGCAGCAGACGTCGCAACGTTACGTGGATTGCACACGCAGCCTTTTGGCCATTTGAAGAGGGCAATAAAATGGCTGGCGGCGCATTAAAAGAACTTAAAGACTGCAACATGCAACAAGGAATGAGACTACGGAACCGCCACAGCGAAACTCCAGATACTCTTAATGAAAAATATTGTATTAAACTTTAAAAAATTCTTAAAATATCTAAATAAATAATGCAACACGATTATACTATTATAATTCGATTTTATGAAAAATGTATAATTAAAACAAACAACTATTAAAATTGCATCAAACGTGAAGCCCTGATGAAAGATTAAAATTTAGACAGTTTTCCCATAGATTTGAAGCTTTCAAGATTTTGGACTCCCTCAAAATTACAAAAACACAAACATGTACCTAAACATAACTTAGTTGCAGGCATTTTGCAACATTGTTGCCAGCAACAAACAGTGCACAGCAAATGTTGTCGGGAACACTGGAGATCCCAGAATACGAACGTGCTTCGCTCAATCAAATCAACTTATAAAAGAATGTAAATAAGCAGGCATATTCAAAAAAATACAAAAATAAGAGACATTATGTTTACATCATTTTTATTGCTGGTATTAAATGCTTAATGCCAATGCAACTTGCCATAGGGTTTGTCAAACCGCGACAATAATTTGCACAGACAACAAAGCTGAAATCTGTGTAAACACTAAAATTGTAGCTGAGCGCAAACTGAAGATTGTGGCGCTTAATCGAACAGGCCAAAGCCCATGTCATCATCCTCCTCCTCGGATTCGGACTCGACCTTCTTGGCCTCCTCCTTTTTGTCGGCAGCGCCAGCACCAGCAGCTGGGGCCGCAGTGGCAGCAGCCGCAGCAAACTTGCTGGGATCCTTGATGTACTCCTTGATGGTGGTGGCCTCCTTGAACTCCACCTCTGTGGTGGCAGCGATGGCCAACAGGTTCTTGAAGCCGTTGGCAATGCTGTGAGGTGCCGAAGCAATCGTTGGGTATCCAACAGACAAACAGACGGCAGCCAAATTGGCCACGCCTTGCTGGAACTTGGCGCGCAAGTCCTCGGGCTTGATGTCCAAGATCTCAGGTGAGAAGATGGAACCCGAATCGTAAACCTGGCTCACGAGCAGACCATATGAGAAGGGCGAAATGTTCAACATGTTCAGCAAAGTGGCCTCAGAGGCGCCAACTTTGTCGCCGGGCTTCAAGATGGGCACATCGTTGATGATTTCAATTGTACCCTTTGAAATCTTAGTTGGGATGGAGAGAGCCTGGAAGAAACTGGTCTTCTCTGGACCCAGACCAGTATTCTGGGCCGGAATGATGACTGGCAATGGTGCAATAGCGCCAGGACGTGCGGGAGCGCGCACCTTCGATTCCAACAGTTTATCGCGCACCTCAGCCAAATCGCCCTTGGTGAACACAAAGCCAACATTGCCCTTGATGTGCGGCAGCAGCTTCTCCAACTGCGGATTGTTCTCCAAATGGCCACGGATGGCCTTGCGCATCATCGTGTTCTTGCCCATCAACACCACAGCCAGGCCACGCAGGCTGGTACGGATGTTCTGCATCTGCTTGGAGCCAACATTGTCGGCGCCCACAATGAAGCACTTTGGAAACTCATCGAACAGTTCCTAAGGAAAAATTCACTTCGTTAGTAAATTATTGCAAATATGTATTACTTAATATTTTTCAACATACCACAACTTTGATGAAGTACTGAGCCTTCCATGCTGCTTTGTTCTCCCTAACCATTTTGTAGTTGTATTAGGGACTCGATTGAATTTAAGAACTGCAAAATTGAGAAACTTTTATTACTATTCAGTACATTGCAGTGTTTTTACATGAAATTTGCTGTTTTTCGTGCAAATATTGCTATGATGGCACATATTTTTAGCGATTTTTATTGTCTACTCACCAAAACACAAACTATACGCGGTGGTGACTTGGACCAAATGGACGAGTTGTGCGATAAATGCTTCAAACCTATCGATTGTATCGATTCTTTTATCAATAGTATCGATGGGTATAATATATATATAAATACGATAGGTTACTCTGTGTTCATAACAAACGTTGTGTTCATTGTTAAAGTAGGTATTTCTTTAAATCATATTTGTAATTGGAAACTAATCGTTTAGTTTATTAGCCTTCATTTACCTTGACACTGCTCTCATGCTCTTGTTGCTTGTGTCACCCCGTAAAATAAGCAGTGCAGCTAAAATATAAGGTCACACTTCGAACCGAGCAGTGCTGCAAAATATGCTCTCCTACAGCTGTTATTTATTGTTATTTAATATCGATAGTTGTACCAACAGTTGTAAGCCGTGAAATTGTGAAATTGTTAAGTAATTATTAACTTTTGTTTCGTTAGCTGTTTATAAAAACCATTATGTATCGGAAATGAAACAAAATTTTTTAAGGGACAAAAATACTCAATACCACTACAATGGGCAGAGATTACTATCAGATTCTGGGCATTGACAGGACGGCGGATGATAAAGAAATCAAGAAAGGCTACAAGCGAATGGCGCTTAGGTATCATCCGGACAAGAACGACCACCCACAGGCTGCAGAACAATTCCAGAATGTTGCGGTTGCATTCGAAGTATTGAGAGACAGGGAAAAACGAGCGATTTACGACCAATATGGAGAGGAAGGCCTCAAATACGGCAAGGAGCAACCAACAGTCGAAGAAGTCTCCTCCGACATGCTGCCGTTTATGATGGCCGTTGGAGGCACAGTTTTGTTTGCTTTTGCTGCGTTTAAGACCTTTCAACATTTCACCAAAAAAAAGGGTCCACAACGCGAAAGTGATTCGTCTTCGGACTGATGGCATTAACTATAATCGAATTTAACTACTTGTGTCTCTGTGTTAATGAATTGTTAAAATTGTTCATCAAAATACTCTGTTCATTTCAAATAATTTTGATTGTACAGCTCTTAATATAACTACTGATCTTTTTCAGTAACAAGAACTGAACTTTCAGATATATGTCAATATTTTGAACTTTACCCTTACCGCTGGTGTTAATTTTTGGTTATAAGCACTAAATAAATAAATTGTAATGCAAAATTATTAAGAATAAACTTGGTTATGTCAATTCATTTATTTGTATATTAAAGCTTTCAATATGCTAAAAATAACGGGTTACTAAATTGGATACTCACTATTATCCAAAATATCGTAATTTAGAGGTAGTAGTCAAAAAAATTGATAATCACAAAAAGGCTATAATTTAACTGTAAGGTCCTTAATTAAAAAGCAGAACGATTATTTTTTCCAAACTGCAAGAGCCTTTAAATATTTCTGCCTGTAATTTTCATGTATAAATGATTAAAAATATCGCAGGTTTTAATATCAGACATTTTGAATATACATTTTATTTTGTTTTGTTTGTATATTATTTAAAAGTCTAAAAACTTCTTAAATAAATATAAAAAAAAAACATTTCAAAAATGTGTACTGCCCGCCGAATATCCTCATAAAATTTCTTAACACTGAATTCACGCAATGGCTCAGTTCATACGTTGGCTAGCAGTTCGAAAGAATTAAATTGTTCCCTTATATTTTTGGCGAAAGCAATATAATATTGACATAAAAAAATGTATAGTCAAAATTTATTAAAAAAATTTGGGCATATTTTAATTTAAAGAAAATGTTATTTGAACAAATCAATGAAAATTGTATGTCTCATTACAGCACAAGCACAGTTCAGCTCAAAACAACTGCGATCGAACTGGTTCCGAACTGAACTGCAACATTGTGAATCACAACTTGTGATAAACATTACATTAAGCATATTAAATATTGCCAAGGCTTTCATATCGGATAATTATTTAATTATATGGCGAAATAAATTGATAAGTTGATGGTTCACAGGTCGCAACGATCGAACAACTCACGAATAACAACAAACGCAGCAGCTGTTTTGCCTCCAAGTATGAAATTTACCCTTTGGTTTACGTGTCACAATTTCTTAATGCCTTTCTCTTAGATTTGCAGCTAAATTGATGCAAAACTGGCACACACCGGCAGCAGCAGTAGTGGCAGCAGCATGCGACGCAACAACTATCCCTACCAGCCCCTAAATCAGCATCCGGCGCCCAGTGCTCCCCCTGGACACGATGCACTCGAAGCTGAAAACGAACGCGCCGCCGAGGAACTGCAACAGAAGATCGGTGCACTCAAATCCCTGACCATCGACATTGGCAATGAGGTGCGCTACCAGGACAAGCTGCTGCGCGGCATCGACGACGACATGGATCGCACCGGCGGCTTCCTGGGCAACACAATGACACGCGTCGTGCGGCTGGCCAAGCAGGGCGGCGGCTCCAAGCAGATGTGTTACATGTTCCTGTTTGTGCTCTTTGTTTTTGTGCTGCTATGGCTGACGCTAAAGTTCAAATAGTCCGACCGTGGGTGAACCGTTTTTTTAAATATATATTTTTAGATACCAACAAGCTGTTGTCAATAGGTGCATGCTAATATCTATCAGAATATTTCCACACTCATTTCCATTTAAAACTTGGCTGAGCCATTTGTTGGACTCATGATAATTGCATTATTTGTCACCTCATCTCATTATTTTCAATATCATCTCCCGTTTTTAGGAAAGTTTAATCAATTTATAGAGCTTAGTAAACGAATTTACTTGTATTTTTACATATATAAATGTTTAGATACTTACAAATTTTATTATTCAGAGAGTACAAAACCACACACACACTCACTCGCACACGCACACACACACACTTTAAGGTATTGATGGGCAACAAAGTTAGACTTAAGTTATAATGATTCTGATTACGCCCTGGCTTAGAGTTTAGCTTTGATTGATAGGTTTACGCAACGGGAGTAAACTTTGCACACCCGGTGGTTATTTGGGTGCTATGCGTGAAACGTTTTCATCTTTTTACTGCGCCGGCTGAAGTCTGTCTGATCCGGAGCATCGTCATCATTACTGAGATCATCGTCGCTTAAGAAATCCGTTCCATTCGATGTATTGCCCTCCAGTCGACGTACTACAATGAAGAATTAATTATAATTTATTTAGAGGCGTGTATTTAAATTCTGTGCTTACTTTGTTCATCCAGTATGCTGTTCTGCTTCTTGATATCTTCGATATCTTTTTGGTTTTCACTTATTTTGCGTCGCAACGTTTGTATACACTCGGTGGTCTTTTTAAGTATCTGAGCTCGACTTGCCTATGGAAGAAATAGAACATTTAGTTTAATCTTAGGCAACAGGTGTTTTAGAAAATTAGCAATGAACTTGACAAACTAAAGTGCTAACAAGCTGAACAGTATAGACGATCTATACAGACCATTTTATAAAACTTAACAAAAGCAGTAGTTTTTGGCGGATTTTCTTGTCAATTACCTATTATATATATGTCAGATCCATAAAGTATATTTATTGTTGATCAGCAGTCTGTATAAACTTGTGGATCTCTTGAAGAGATAATTAAGGCATGAGTTTTTTTAAAGTTTTTTTTTATCATACGCAGATCGTTTCTTTCAAATTATCCATAACCCGCCCCGGTTTCCTATAATTTATAAATATCGGTTTTCAGCTGGTTTTTAATCATATCCCAGAGACTATAGTAGTATAACAATTCCGTACTCTGACACTCCTGACTAGAGCACCCATACTGGCTTTTAGTTGCACTTCCTTGCTTCATTTTAAGTTCCCACAGTTACCCTTACCTTTTCACCCTTTAAAGTGGGCACCGCTTCGCGCAAGTTGGTGAAGCTCTCTTTGATGTGGTCCCGACGGCGGCGCTCCAAAGCGTTGTGATGCGCTCGTTTTTCGGCCTTGAAATAAACAAAACCAAACAAATAAAATTTACACAGCCCTGCAAGGCAGTCGACAACAATAACAAGCACATCGGGTGTAACCGACTGCAAAATACTCGTTCACAGCTTTTGGAAAAGTATGATTAATATTTTAAGTAACCTTTACGGCTCTTTACAACTTTAAAATTGTAAGAGATATAGATGTGACGGATGTGTAGTAAGACGGACATTGCTGAAACCCAATATATGTGTAGTAAGACGGACATTGCTGAAACCCAATATACCCTTTTCAGTGCGAGTATAGTGTGTCTGTTTATAAACAATGACAATGTGTTATTGTTTTCATTGTAGTTTGCTCACCTGCGTAAAGTTTGCGGTACTTGTGTGTCGCGAGGAGCCGAGACCGTTATCAGAGTCCCCATCGTCCTGCAAGGGAATATTCAAAATAATTTATGACGTTAATGGCTGCGTCCCAGGCATTGTGCTTACGTCACTCTCGATGTCAATATCCCTGTCGTCATCGCTCATACTCATGTTTAAGGTTCTTGATTACCGAATTATTAAGAGAAATGAAATTAAATTTTAACGCTTTGTGGGCGTCGGAAGCGTTTGTTGATATTTTCTATACGCGTGCCCTTTGGTTGCGTTATTTATTTTGTTTGCCAGCGCACGTTTTGGATATCGTCCAGTGTGGTAGCCCACGACAAACATCAAAATACTAAATACGAAATACTATCTTATTAACAATTGATTGAAAATTGTTCTTACGATATACCTAATATATTTAAAAGCCTTGCTCTAAAAATGCTTCGTCAGATTAACACAACTTAACTTGGGATGTACAAAATTATATCAAAGAAATTATGACAAACCAACACTTTGGTATTTAAATACCGACTCATAAATTGAAATTTGGTTCCAGTTTCTGGTTCCGTTTCGTAAATCGTTCGTGCGAACTAATGCAAAAATAGTAAAAATATAAGCGCGTGTTATTGTTTTAATTATTTAATTTCGTTTTATTTGGTTGTTAGACACAAAATTTCGCCTTTTTTTGATGGCTTTTCCCACATCAAGTGCACAACAAGCCGAAACCAACCGTAAAATACTCGAGGAAATACAGAGCAAGAAGCAACTGCTGATAGGCCTAGCTAGTACAACAAATCAGGTAATTGTAAATATCTCTTGCCTTATTAAAAAAAACTTCTGTTTCAACATTTTTTTTATTGAAGATGCCCGCACCACAGCTGCTTGGCCAGCCGACAGTGACAGCTGAATTTGCACAGAGCGTAAGCGTAGCGCCTAATGCCGCAGGTGGCGTCGCCGCGCCACGATCTGCATTTAATCCAACGAGCTCTACAACTCTGGGCTTCTTTATACCGCAGGATTCGTATTTTGGAAATAGTTTTATACCCGTGCTGCCACGTCTGGAACCACTGCCGACACCAACGCCAGCCCAGCCCAACGCCAAATAATTTTTTGGCCAATTACGCACGTCCTCGATATGGCTCGCCTCAAGCTCAAGAAGTTGGAGGAGTTTCTGCAGTGTGTTGATGGCTTTGAGAAGCCAAAGATTCAGCTAGAACAGTATCCGACTCCGCCACACATAGCTGCCTGCATGGTGCACCACATGCAAGCGCAGCACGACGACATCGAGGGCAAGCTTGTAGCCGATCTGGGATGTGGTTGCGGCATGCTAAGCATTGGCGCAACGTTACTTGGAGCTCAGCTCACTGTTGGCTTTGAACTGGATGACGCTGCCCTGGACATTTATCGCCAGAACGTGCTGGACATGGAACTGCCCAACGTGGACTGTGTGCGTGCGAATGTCCTGCAATTGCCAGGCAGCAAGTGGGATAACGCATTCGACACGATCATCATGAATCCGCCCTTTGGCACCAAGCATAATGCCGGCATGGATATGCGGTTTTTGGACGTGGCCATGCGATTGGCCACAGGAGCCGTCTACTCGCTGCACAAAACATCAACGCGGTGAGTTGGCACCTGCAGAAATCCTAACAAATAGGTGAAGGGGACATATTTTATTGGATGCCAATGGAACAGATATCACGACGAGGCGATGTATTAATAACATATTTCACTTGAAAGTTAAATTAGAGGGGACGTTGGGCAATTCTCAGAAATTATCAGTTTTAAATGTATTTTTCTACAAAATAAAAACTGTTTATATCAGAACTATTATAAGTAACTCAATTATGCCATCAATTCTACATTCAAATTCTGTTCATGTTCTCTCTTGTAGCGACTACATTCAGAAGAAGTCCAAGGAGTGGGGTGCTCGGAGCAAAGTAGTCGCCGAACTGCGCTACAACATCGAAGCCAGTTACAAGTTTCACAAGCAAAAGTCCAAGGATATTGAGGTCGACTTTTGGCGTTTCGATGTCAGCGAGCTGTAACAAGAATAGACTAAACGATTTACATTTAATGAAATGCATTTTTTAGACATTTTAATAATACGATAAGACAAGATTAACAAAGTTCAACTTAATTGCATGCAAACAGTTTATTTAGTCCACGTTAAAAACTACGCCCTGGGCGCAGGCCAACTCGCCCGAATGATTCAGAGTGATGGTCGCACGTTTGCAGTACTGTTTCCAGGCATCTGAGCCGGATTCGCGACCACCGCCCGTTGCCTTCTCGCCGCCAAAGGCGCCACCGATCTCGGCACCATTTGTAGTCGTATTAATGTTAACGATGCCACAGTCGGAACCCTGGGCACTAATCCATTTGAAGGCCTGACTGATGTTTTCCGTGAAAATGGCCGAGGACAGGCCCTGCTCAACCTCATTGTTCCACGCAATGGCCTCGTCCACATTGCGCGCCTTGAGCACATAGACAATCGGCGCAAACGTTTCACGGTGCACCACGCTCGCATCATGGGGCAGTCCAGTGATGACAGTGGGCTCCACATAATGGCCAGCACGTTCCAGGACACGTCCGCCAAAGGCGACAGTGCCGCCCAGCAGTTTGGCCTCCTCGACGGTCGCCTTGTAGCTGTCCACATTCTGTTGTGTGTGCACGGGTCCCACAAGCGTTTGCGCGTCCAGCTGGTGGCCAATGCGCGGCAATAGCTGTGCATACTTGGCGGTCAGGGCCTCCACGAAGCTGTCGTGCAGCTTCTCGTGCACAATGATGCGCCTGGTGGTGGTGCAGCGCTGTCCGCTGGTGCCAATGCAACCGAAGAGTGCCGCCTCCAAGGCCATCTTTATGTTGGCCGATTCGTCAATGATCAGCGCATTGTTGCCGCCCAGCTCCAGTATGACCTTGCCAAAGCGGCGCTGCACCTCGACGCCGACATCACGGCCCGTTTGGCAGCTGCCCGTGAAACTCAACAGATTGACGCGCTTATCGGCGACCAGAGCAGCGCCCACATCGGTGCCGCCCTGGCAGAGTCCGACGACGGGCGGCAGATTGTTGCGCCGCAGCACCTCGGCCACAATTTTGGTGGTGGCCACCGAGACGAGGGGCGTGCTGGGTGCGCCCTTCCAGAGCACACTGTTGCCCGTCGTCAAGGCGATGGCTGCGTTCCAGCCAAAGACAGCGTTGGGAAAGTTGTAGGCGGAGATGACGCCGACTACGCCCAGTGGACGCCAAGCTTCCAGTATGGTGTGCTGGGCACGCTCCGAATTGATCAGCTGGCCGGCATAGATGCGTGAGAGGCCCACGGCGTAGTCACAGATGTCAATAAACTCCTGCACCTCGCCCTGACCCTCACTGTAGATCTTGCCCACCTCCAGCGAGACCAGCTTGCCGAGCGGTTCCTTGTACTTGCGCAGCTCGTCGCCGATTTGACGGACAATTTCGCCACGCACGGGAGCGGGCACTTGGCGCCAGTGCTTGTAGGCCTCGACGGCCAGACCAATGGCCTGATGCAGCTCCTGGACGTTGCCCTGGCGCACTGCGGCGATGGGCTGACCGGTGCCCGGATCGTAGCTGGTAATGCTTGGTCCTCGGCCCTGCCACTGGCCCGTGTAGACGCCAGGATTGTCACGCTCCAGGCCGAGCTCCTTCAGGAAACTGTACTCGGGCTGATCAATCAGGAAGGAGGCGCTGCGCAGCTGCTGCACCGAACAGAGGCCCTGCTGCACGGGCAGCCGCCTCGTCAAATGTCTCAAATGTGCGATCATGCTGTGCCAATGTGAAGGAGAGAGAGAGAGAGAGAGATGGAGCTAGTGAGATTTATGGATTACTGATACGCCTGATATGCGCGGCGTATCGCACCGATAAGCGCCGGGAGCTGTTGTTGTACTGGAAGTTTATTTATACTTTGGTGTGCCGGGCTGCGCCCCCAGCGACGGAGCTGATTAGCACTGCATCCCAAGCGGGCAACTGTTCAAATTGAAGGCACTCACTTTTGTTGTCCACTTAGGTCCGCTGCTTGCCGATGTGCTCCCTGCACCGCTCAATCATCAACTGAGGCGCTGAGAATCCGAGATTCAACAGCGACTGCTTATCGCCCATGAAACGAATGGGAATTTGTTCACAAAGTAAGGCATTATCTATAGGGTTCTCTCGCTTTCTCTTTCTCTCTCTCTCCCTCTCTCTCTTTCTCACTGATAGAACGACATTTAAACCATTTAGTAGCTGATCTTGTGGAGTAGATTGGGCTGAATAACAAATAACAGTTATTATTTCAGAGCTGAAGATAAAATAGCCTCGCTATCAAAAATTATTCTGCTCTCTAAAAATTTATTTCAAACAACAGAATTCCTACAGCAACTTTTACGTTCGATTTGCGATTAAAGCGAATGTATAATTCGAATGCAAAGGGCTTACATTTGGAGTAATCATGGTTAAATTCCGATCTATATATTGATAATAGTTATACATAGTAGTCTATTAGTAGTATCAATGCGATTTTGCTGATATCTTGTAAGCATAGCACAATTCTTAATCGCCAAGTTTGGTCATACACAAACGGATTTTTCGACAGATCGTAACTGTGGAAGTTAGACCGTCTTCAAGATACAAATACATATATTGATAAAAAAAAACACGGATGCAGGCAAAGTTTCATGAGAATTGTCTTTAAACTGGGTGAGTAGTTTGCATAGAAACATACAGAACGACTGACTATTTAATTTATATATATATTTTTTTTTTTGCTGATAAACCACATATGTATGTATATATATGTATATACTTTGTATATTGCGTAAAGCAGGTACAATTTTGAAGCTATTACAGCTATGGACCTGAATCTTGCAATTCATATTTGTGATAATCCGCGTCAGATAAAGTGTTTTTTATTGACAGACTACAATTTACAAATATCTTCTTTTGGTGTTTCAAACTCCCATAACTTTGCCAAAACTGAACCGATTTTCATGTAAGATGACATTTTGATCATGACTTTTCATTTAGATCGATTCTACATTCGAAATATATGCATTTTTAGAAATAAATATTTTTTTGATTTTTTTGGAAAAAAAGCTCATACCCCCTTACTCATTTTCAAAAAATTTTTTTTTTCAAAATTTAGCTTTGTGAATTTATATTTTTAATCTATTGTGGGTGTCAAAATTAGTATAAAAAACAACATTAAAGGTGATTCTGAGAGCGTCAAAATTTACAAAAATTTTGACAAAGCCTTCGGATCCATAGATTGCATATTTCAGACTCCCATAACTTTTGCCAAAACTGAACCGATTTGTATGTTTGATGGTTTATTTTTGCTCTTTATCGTCAATCGTGAATATTGCCTGTTGTCCTGGCAACATTGAAAAGCAACTTGACTGTTTGCTCGATATAGAATCCTGTGGGTCAATCAGTTTTGCAGTTGCAGTTGAGAGGATTCGACAAAGACAACATGGAGGTGCTCGAGGAGGGCAACTTAATGGACCGCGTGCCCATTTTGCTGCAGCGCGATTTGGAGTTTTATCAGGTGCCAAAATATTTGACCGCAATGCCTTGTGCTAAAAACTCGTTAACACATTGTTTTTCCATTCCCATTCGAATCACATCCCACGCGAATAGACGCATCAGCGCGTGTTGCAGGAGCCCATTTGTCCGGGTGTGGTGGGTGGCAAGCTGGACTTTCCACGCTATGCATCGTTTGCTTCAATTAAATTAATACGCTGGTAGGCAATACCCCAAAGAGGTGGCATTTGTTGTTGTGACCCAGTTGAGTGCCCTTTCAGGTGGGAGGATGAATACTTTGCTTCCTATCGCAAGCACTCGGGCTTGCTGCACACCGAGAAGGAGCTCAACGAGGGCGATTTCGTGAGTGGAGCCTTGAACATCATTTCGGTCATATTTCTAATCTATCCAAGCAGAGCAGCGTTGCGGTTAAAACCTCCGATCCGGACAAGTTTGTGAGTTTGGTGACCAAATCGGCGGATCTATTGCTGGAGCACATACATCGACTGTCGCAGGAGTCATTGGATCACGCGGATCTCTCGGTGCTCACCGCCACCATTGGCGCCGCTGCCTTGGTCAAAAACTCATTGAGCGTCTATATGCAGGCAGCCACGACCACCATCTGCCCGCCCAAGGGCGACGAGAAGGGCGGCGCCTTGAAGCTCAGCTTCAAGCAGTATTCACAGATGGCGGAGGCGCTGGCTGAGCGTCTGTTGGATCTGCACTGCCGCTTGCTGCTGTTGTACATCATCCAGGATGCGGATTGCCTGCATTGGGAGGACTCGCAGCCCTTCTTCGAGTCGGAACGTGGCTCGTACACGGTGCAAATGTGGTGGCATTATATGCGCGGCACCAAGACCGATCTGTGGAACTCCGTGCCGCCAAAGATGGCACAGAAAATCTTTGCCGGAATGCTAAACGAGACGCTCAGTGTTTTGACCGTACGCTACACGCAGATTGTCACGAGCGTGGCCCGAGCCCAACTGCATCTGGTGGACATCTGCAACATGCTGCTGTGCATCGCCGAGCTGCTGCCACATGTCTGCGAGAGCGGCGAGGCCTATGTCGGACTTCAGTTGAGCAACCAGAGTGTCATCGTGCGGGATATTCACTCCAAGTGCAGGGAGCTCTTCTACTGCCTGCTGCTCCGTGGTGCGCCCTTGGGTGTCCTCTCCAAGGTGGGTAGGCGATTGTCTTGCTGTTGAGGCTGAATAAACTCCAATTCATTAGAGCAGTGGAGTATAACAGGAGAGAGAAGATTAAATACCCTTGCGACTATAAAAAATATTTTATGGTTAACTTTTTTAATTTTTGACCCATTGATTTTAACGTATTAATCAATTTTCCACCTATATTGCTCCGATGTTGATAAGATTTTGCCAATATATTTGGAGTATCTTTGGTGGGGATATTTTACGCTGATGGAGTGATCAAATCTGCCCGATTTTGACATATGTACCGTCCTGCAACAAAAGGTTTATTAACTCTGCTGTACATTCTAATGAGGAATATGCATATATACTTTATAGGCTCGTAAACTACCCTACAATATATTTCTCTATTATTATCAGGTCTTTCGCAAGGGTCTGGACAATATGGAAATGTTTAGCTCGCGCCACGGTCTGCCCAGCGCTTGGATTATCTTTGCGCTGCCCCGTTACTTTCCCAAGGAGCAGTCCTGCCAGTGGGTGACGGAGTTTGCTGATTTCACCACAAACACGGCGATCTCATTGGATTTGCGCGTTTTGCTGGCCTTTCCCGAGGCGCACTGGTCCTACCTGCTGAAGATTCTGCTGATGAGAGATGCCTATTTAACTGGCATTATAATGCGCCATCTGATGCAGCACTTGCCATCCTCGGAGAACTTCAAGAACGTGGCCAAGCACTCGTTCACCAGTGCGGAGGGTGCACCACTCAAATGCGAGGCATTTCTGTGCCGTGGCGAGTGCTTCAATGTCACCGACTCCATAGCGGCGGACATAGGTGAGAGGTCGAGTTTTAAGTGGACTAGATTCAAATACAATTCATACAGATCCCGTGGGGCAGTCGAATTATCAGATTGTGCTATCCCTCACCTATCTAATTGTGGCCGTGGGCAAGGCTGTTGACATCAAGTCCTGCCTGATCAGGACACTGGAGGAGCATGCGGTTAGTGGGTGGAGCGATTGCCTGGACAAGCGCCAGGTGTGGAATCAGAAGCGCACCCCTTGGCTGGAGGCCATCATGCATTTTGTCTATCCCGTGCTGGACTGCGTCGTCGAGATGCTGATCAATGCCGTGGAGAATGGCGCCAGCATGTATCAGGCCATGTCCTTGGCCCTGACCTGTGTCTCTGAGATTTGGGACTGCATGCCCGAGGGCTTGTATAAGATAACAGCGCTACTCCAAGATATAATACCAGTTTCCACGCGTCCTCTGGGTGATTCGGTTCTGCTGCAGGTCGTTTTCGCAGCGCTCTACACAGAGCTAATCAAGACGGCCGAATCCCAGGAGCAGGGTAAGCCTTACGCCTCAGACATATCCTACGCCCTATCTATATCCATTTGTTTATGTGACAGCCAAAAACGAGCAGAAGGCCGCCATTTGTTATTCGCTGTCGGAGGCAATCTGCTCCATAGACGAGGACGACAAGCACACGGATCAGATCGAGCTGTTCCTCAAGCAGGCCAAGGAGAGCATCAATCTGGACACGGATTTCGGTAGCAGTTGCGGCCGTGGTGCCGGCGGCATGAGCGCTGTGAGCACCGTCAAAATGGATGACCTGGCGACTACCAATGCCGAATCGGAGCGATTGAGCCACAGTCCGCCGGCGAACTACGCCATGGAACTGGATGTGGGCATTGCCGATTATATAGCCGAGGTGCTGGCCAGCGATGTGCTGACCACAAACATTGGCAAACAGGCGCTGAAGGTGCTCTACAATTATCTGAAATTCAACAAGGATTGGCTGCTCGAGCAGCTCGGCACCGGCGATAACGAGCCGAGTCCGTTTCAGGGGGTGCTGGGCCAGAACATTAAGGAAGCCAAATGGTCGGTGCTCAAGTCCATGTTCTTTATAGGCAACACGCCCTTCGACCAGCTGCTAACGGGCTCCTTAAAGATCGACTATGTCAGCTGGCTGCAAATGCCGCTGTCCCTGAATCCGGAACGGACGTGGCTGCATCTGACGCGCCGCTGCGACTTCCAGGAGGATGCCAAGATGTCGCTGCCCGAGGTGGCCATGGTCGCTGGCATAAGCAAGATAATGAAACGGCGAAAGGACTTCGCCAAATGAGTCGGCCAGCCAGGCGCATCATTACCAGCCACCCAGGAAAGATGCCATTAATGGCGCATAATGCAAACAGCACGATGGCTTCTTAGTCCAAATTCACAAATTTTCACTGCGAACTGTGAGAGATGCAAAAGTTGTAGACAAACCTGAAGCAGGCTAAAAAAATATTTGCTTCTTTAGCGACTCCTGTGTTTAATGTGTGAATAGGGTATGGAGAGGGGCCCGGGGGCGGAGGTGGAGGAGGTGGATGTGAATGCGACAATTTTCGCAGCCGAAAATGTTTTTGTGTCCACACTCTGCGTAGATGGCGCAATTGTCAACAGCTCCGCGGAGCAGCAGCTCCCCTCGCAGTGGCCACGCAGTGCGCCAGTTATGAAAATTACCGAAACGACGCCAACAAACACACAAAGTGATGAGCAGGGGCGGAGCCAGGGACAGGGGAGGGGCACACGGGGCACGGGAAGGCAGCACGGAGAACACGCCAGCAGCAACAGCAACAACAACAACAACGTGACAAATAAAAGCGAATCAGCCAAGGAATTGAGAGTCGGCATTGAAGACTTTGGGAATGCGCTGCCTTTGAATGAAAGGAGTTTGTGGAACATTCATAAACCTAAGCAAGCTACTCCCGGTAGAACGGTTTTGAAAGTTAGTCTTAACATATTTAAAAGGAAATAAATTAATTATATATTATAAGGCAGCTATATGATATAAGTGTCCAATCTGAAGCTTAAAGTTGAAAAAGTAGTTTCAAGGATGGCAAAAAAACTGAAAGATTAGTTTCTATAGAAATAGCTATCAGAATCAACGCAGCAAACCCGGTTTGAACCGAACTGCAATGCTATTTAGTTCATACACCAAAAAAATCACCCGATTAGGTTAGGCTATATGTTCTAAAAAATGTATTTTTTTAAAAGTTATGTATTTATTTATTATAAGACATTAAGCTATTTTGCTATTTGAAAATATCTTATGTGGAGGTTTATGGACCGAACCTAAAGGTAAATCGTACCACCCACATTTTTGTTTTTTGGCTAGCAGTCTTGACAAGATATTATTGCAAGTTTTATTGTTACAAGAAATTTATATTGATTTACAACTCAGCGCAGAATCAATCAAATATGTGAGCCACAAAGTAGGGCATCTCGGCTGCTCGCTGGCTGCCTGCTGGCTACTGAGTCGGGCAGCCTCAGAGGCGACTGAGGACGACGATTGCTCTATTCATTCACTTGGCGCTGCCAGAAGCGTGCGGACGTTGTTTAGGGCACTCTGACTCGGGTTCGGCATTTGGCTCTAAAGTCAAGTGGCAAGTGGCACCTGCAAAAACTTGGCGGACATTTTTAAAACTGAGTTGTTGATGTGCTGCGTGCGTCGCGGTGTGCGGACGTAACTGAATGCTGCATGTTAACGGTAATTTGCAGCCATTAGTTGCCGAGCACACACACACACACACACACACACACATATATATGTATATATAAAGAAAGTGGCACGGTGATTAAATGCTGCGTTGAAAAGGAAAACGAATTATACGCAGGATAGCAGAAAGTGTCGGTCGCATTACGCATACGCAGCGTATGCTGGTAGCTGAAAGTAAATGCTCAAATTTAAACGCGTAACGAGCTGCTTATTGTTTTTTCTGTTATCGTTGTTGTTGCTGTCGTTGTTGTTAGTATCGCTATCCTTGGCAATCGTCGGGCAGTTGCTTGCCAAGAAATTGGATACGTTGCCGTAAAAGTTCACTTGATTTATATTCAATGCACAACACAATGTGTCTTCTGAGCCGGGCTGACTCCTGCTGAGCTCTGCTGGTGTACCAGTATTAGCCATTGTATTAGCGTGGCCACTGGACTGCCAATCTGCCGGTTCCTGCCTAGAATGTGTGCAACTGAAACGTTCATAGAAAAATAACGGAAAAATATAAGTTAACCATGAGTCAACCACATCAACAACATGAGCAACTGCAGCGACGTCGTCGCCGTTGCCGCCAGCCCGTCGAGCCTTGCGAGTGTTTACGACCTGTGATAAGGGTTTTTGGTCTGCTGACTTCATTCGGTAAGCACAAGCACACTCACACATACACACACACACATCCAAAAATCGAAAGCGATTCAAGTGGAAGAATATGAGCTGCATGTAATACAGGTTGCGTATAATATATGATAAGGATGAAGGATAATCGTTTAATAGCACAACTATCAAATGTAATCCGAATATCACTTACACTTACATTTCACAGAACAGAAAGAACATAATATATTGTTGACAGATATGTGAAGGCAAGGATATGTGAAACAAAAAATAAAGTTAATTAAAAATAATTAAGTGATGCGTGCACTCATGTGTAAATATACAGAATGAATCCATCGGGATAAAGTAAATTAAATTAATGATGCATTTGAATTCAACGAGAATTTCACTTCATTTTGCACGTCAGTAGAAAGTGCAAAGCACTTAGGCTATCAAGGTCTTGATCAACCACTATCAGAATTTAGGTATTTTTTTTATTATAATCTGGAAAGGCTTATTTTTAGACAGTTGAACTTAGTTGACATTCGCTTTTAAAATTTTTTTAAAAATTTTTTTTAATAACCACTTTTTCTATAATAAAGGGAACACATTTTAGTACAAATAAATTAAAATGATTGTAACTATTTTTAAATTGTAATCATCTTTCAAGTAGACATTACTTTTAGGAAATTAAATTTAATCTGTGTACCTTAATTTAATATGTCATTTTTTATTGTTAATAGATTATATTATTTACATCTGTTTTAAATTCCTTTGTTTTATAGCTGCAAGCAAGTATCTAACACATACTTGCAGTTCATTTATTTCCCATTTGAATGCAATTTATAAACTGTCTGAACACTTTTGCACATGCCACAGTTATTAAATATAGCTTTACCGTTATCTTTCCATCACTCCCACGGGCATCATCTGTATGCGAGGCCCGCTCCCCGTCCCGTCCACCGCCTAATGCACTTGTAATAGCAGATTTCAACAGTGCAACAGTCTTTAAGTGAGCCTGACCAATCCCAGCTGGGGCACATGATAAATGAGCGACGCTTAAGTCCGCAGCAGCAGCAGCAGCAGCAGAAACTACTTGGGTCAAGTTCAATATAATTTTCCAACAATGCTGCTTTTGTTTAGACCAAGTCTGCATTATGCATGCAAGCCGAAAAAAACTCACAGTTCATAAACCTCAACGCTGCGTGATGCCCGAAAATCTAATAAGGAAAAAAAAGAAAAACAACGAAATGCTCTCAGGGCCATTAACGAGGCATTGGCCCTTTTTTTTTGGAGTTGCACTTGCATATCCTTGCCAAGTGCAACCCTTTATAGTTTGCGCCCCATCCGATGATTTTTGTTGTTAGCTTTCTGGCGCCAGTCGTTTACTGGGAACTCCCCAAAACATGGCGACGCATACAAAAAAAGGAAGATGAGTTTCGCTGGGAATTCCCTTTCCCTTCCTAATCGTCTGGAGAGCAGAGCATAATTTTTGCCGGGTTTTTATTTGATTTGCTTTAGTACGCACGTTTCATCGACTTTTTCGCCATAGTTGGCCTCCAACACAAAGCGTTTAATGTAATTGGCTTGGCTTTGGTTTTTGTTGTGGGTTTCGGCCTCATTTGCCTTTTATCTGCAGTCTAATCGAATTTGTTTTCCCGTCGCATACAATAACAACTTAATTAGATTGAATTTTGAGTAGATTTGCGATTTTCTTGTTTTTGTTTGCTTATTGTCGTAGTCATATTTTACACATTGAAACTAAGCGCTGATAGGCATAATGTGGTTAGAATATAGTATATAATCTTATATAAAGTGGGTAGCTCCAAAACTACTGAGTGTTGCGAGCATGAAGGAAAAAACATAGGTTATATATTTATGCCAAAAAATAAATACAAAATCTTAAAATAGGTCGACAAGTTTTTTTTTTGGGTTTTCATTTTAATATATTGACAAATGTTGATTTAGAATGACAGATCTGTTTAATTATTTTCAAATAATTTATATTATATTATATATATTCTTAAAATATTATTTTCTTTATGTTATTGTTAACAACTGAACAAATCTTAAGCTTAATCTGATTTCTTTTCTTTATAAGCAACAAATCGAATAGGTAAAATTGGCTCTTGCTACATCGAAACATTACGCACTACCCTCGCACATTGGGATTTGCCTCATCAATGCTATACAGATTACATATTTGCGTTTTAGCATATTTTATGGCCTAGCAAAAACCGAAGAAAATGCTATTTGAGTAGACACAATCCAATATTGTTTTATACCCATATTCTAGAACACGAAGGTAGCGGCCCAATACAAATTTCTTGAGCATCCAACAGCCAATTTGTGGTCATTTTTCATTTCAGTTATCTGCGGGGTGGGCGTTGATGTCTACATGCATGGCTATCAAGCGGGCCTTCTTATACTGTAAGCTGTGATACTCTCCGAGTCGTGGATCATAAAATTTTAATGCTTGGCCAGTTTTTCAGCTTTGCTGGTGCTGCTCATTGAGATAAAATGGCTGATAACCATATTTCTACAGCTCCAATGCGGCGAGTAAGTTTTGCGACCAAACGAGGGTCATAAATTTAATGCCTGCGCATATGTATTTATTTATTTTTAATTTGCAGCGATAATTACCACAGCTCCTCCTCCTGCCTGGGCTGTTGGCGTTTCTCAACGGTGCTGGGCGGTTGGCGACCGGCGCCCATATATGTCGCCATGGGCGTGGCAATGATACTCTACCCACACAATCTTTGGCTGAGCTATGTGGCTGGCATGTTTCTGTTGCTCCTGGCGCTGCTGCGTCTCTGCACACTTCTAAGATTCGGGGCAGGAGCCGGTCACTTTAAGGACGAGGGTCTCCTGCCACAATGCGATTTTGAAAAGTGACCCAAGCGACATGCAACAAATTTGACTCCAATTAAAATGTGTGTGTTTTTTTTTAAATTGCAGAGTCTCTAGTTTTGTGGACAGCGTGGAGGATGACTTTGCAGAGATAAGCGCCTCGCAAGCGGACGACGAGGAGCCACCCATGGACGATGATGTTTGCTAATAGTTAAGACTACATTTTTATTGTTTAACGCCTCAGTTGATTGCTAGGATTACAAATATCTCTACACCACAAAAATGTTGTTGTGAGATAAAGTCCAACATTGCCCGGACATCTTGGGATATTTTATTTTGATTGGCATTTTATTTAATTTCATTATTCAATTCGAGCTAGTGCTCATATAGAATATGAATTACACGGAAAATGCCTTGAAGTTATATTTTAATATATTTATTTATATTTATATTAATGAAATGAAAAAAGTCAAAGTGCAACTGCTTGCCAATTAAATTTTATTGTAATTTAAAAAACGGTCATTACAAATTGTTTTATAAAAATATTTTGTTCGTGAAAAAAGCTGAGCTGTACAAGAATCCAGCTAAGTGCCAGACATATCATTGAGCATTTGTAAGGCAGCAAACCAGCTGGTTGCAAGGAAATTGACGGGCATGTTGGCAATGCCGTGACGACCAATAGATGGCGCTGCTGTGTCAACATCCGGTATCCTTAAACTTTTAGCAAAATTGCCATTTCCCCCAAAACACTTTGGTCTAATAATATGCTGGGAAAAGTAGTTTCTTTATTTTATCTTCAGTTTTGACATTTAACATGCAAGTATTTATTGCTCAACTGTGACCTCGGTTACCGCAGCACAAACAAACTTTAACAATCTGTACCAGAAGTTCTACGATCTATGGAACTTTCTAGGCAATTTTTATAAGCATTTACATTAATATGCGTATAGGCCGTTCAAAACTCTTTTGTGTTCGCTGTTACTATATTCACGCTTCAGTCTAATGGTTATTGTGGCTTTGCTGTGGGGCGGTCCAAAAATGTACCATTTATTTCAAGGGTATTAAAGTTTTTCGCGCATTTATAGATTTTGTCATTGTTTTTATAAATAGTTTGTAACTTTTAAAGTTAGTTTTTTTTTATTTGGTTGGTATCTTTACATGTTTGCTATGCAATAAACATATATAACATAATTAATATATTTTTATATATTTGGTTGTTTAACTTTACTTAGTTTTCACTTATTGAAAACGTTGAGGTAGCTGCGTTTTGCTTTAGTTATTTTAAAGAATTATTTTTTCGTGCTAGGTTTTTGGTTATCCCTGATATTTATATGCTATTGGTGTGGATCAGACAGTGTTGGATAATTCTTATATCTCGAGATAATAATTGCATTTAATATATTTATCGTGATAATGGCAATCCTTATACTTGATGAAGCGATCCTCATTCTTAAACTTAAAAGTTAAAAACGAAAAGAAGTCACAAAAATAACTAAAATTTATTATATTTTTATTTTGTATGGTTTATATATTATGCTGTATGTGTGTATATCGTTAATATGTATATAATATTATGTATCAACATATACATAAAGAAACATCGAAATCGTAAAATAAATCGCATTAAATTAAAAATAAAACGATAATTAAATTAAACAAATAAAGAAAATGTCAACATTTCATAAAAATGAAATAATATTTATTATTTTGGCATGGCAAAAACGGTTGTTCAGTATGTGTAGGGGTAGGAAACTCTGTAATTGTTCATCATAGATTGGGCCCAGACCCAATCTATTCGAATTCGCATTAGTATTTAGCATTTGGTGTCATTCAGTTAGATTTTCTAACGAGGTTTGGCAAGAGATTCGGCTAGCCTCTTAACTTCTTGCATATTAGCTAGTATGTAGAGTCTTATGGTAAGCTTGAATTGACTAGAAATAGAAAGTTAGTTAGTTGGTTGCATATTAGAACAGTAGCAGTTAATAAACTCCGTAAGGAAAACAGATTCTATATGGGTGATCTGATTCGAGGAACTATTTGTACTGCACAATTCAAAAATAAATCCTCTTTAGTGCCCCTCACATGCCTGAACAAAGCATAAACCGATAAGAAATCAAACAGAATTATGGAAATCAAAACTGCAATCGACATTAAAAACTGTTCATTATACATCATTGATCATTGTTATATCATCATCATCATCATTAGTTATCACTTGCTCTTCTTATAACGTAAGACTAATAGCTATCATTGGGATTCTTTCACACTTTGCTGGCTCTGTTTACTCGTATTTTTTGCGTGCTATTCTTTAACTTTAACTTGATTCACCTGGTTGCCGATGCTGATGCCGCAGCTGCTGCTGCACCCGCTCCTCTTCCTCTTTCTCCTCCTCCTCTTCCGCCTCCTCCTCATCCTGCTGCTGCTCACCGCCACCTTTACTTAATTCCGCTCTATAAAAATATATAAACATTTGCCTTACATGCATACATACATACGTACAAAGGGGAGGGTTTCTGAGGGCGAGGGTGAGGGTGAGGGTAAGGGGGGTTGGATTGCACTGTTCTCTTAATAGTTTTGATCTCTGATCTCTGGGTGTGGCAGATGCCAGAGCACACGCCGTCAAGGCCGACGCCAGTTGAGGACGTCCAATAGCATTGACGGCGCATTGCTTCTTGGCATTGACTGCAACGACCCGCGTCCGCGTCGTCTACTGCCTCCTCGGAGTGCCCCCGCAACTGCTACTAACTAGTTGGTTTAGTTTAGTAGAACGAACTGCACCAGGCATCGCCCGCCGTGGGGCTTAGCAAGCCGACTAAATTGCTGCCATGGTGCGACTGCACGGCGCCATTCGCCACTGACGCCGGCGATGCCGTGTGATTCGAGCTGGGCAAGCATTGGAAGCAGTAGTTGGCGCCATAGTTGCTATCCCAAAACTGTTGGCCCTTGCACTGAAAGCGTACAGCGAACTCCAGACGCTGGCCGACATGCATCGAGTTGCCAAAGATGACGAACGTAAACTTGTCCGAGAAGCCATCGCAGGAGTTCTCCACGTAGTTGGCCTGCAAATCCGCATAGCTGCGCCAGCCGTCCAGCGTGTAGCGCACATGCACCGATTTATGAAAGTCCAGATTGCGCACTCGCACCGAACCGGATATGGTCTGGTTGATGCTATCGGTGACCGCCGCATTCTCCAGCGACACCTGCTTCTCGCGCACCGCATCGAGGAATGTGGGCAGGCCGCCCGGTTGCTGGAATAGCGGCATCAACAGTTTGTCAGACTTCGGACCCAGCTGCAGCGGCGGCTCCGACTCAAGTATTTCAAGATCCTCAAACGCCGATTTTGGTATTGTTGGTATTTCGTCCAGGAACGTCTTCACATCCGCCAAGTCCAGGCCAAGCACATCGGCAAAGCGCACAATTTTCTTGCGTCCGGGCGTGCCCGGCGGCGTTTTGCCCGTTTTCAGCGATGAACAGCGTCGGACGCGCTGCGGCCGACAGTCGTCCTCGTCGTCTGTGGTGTCAATGCCGTGACTGTGACTGGTCTTCTCCTTGGCATCGACGGCATCTGCGGCATCCTGTTTGGCCTGTTCCAACTGTGCCAGATTCACGTCTACGGTTAGAATGCTCTGTGTGCATTTATCGACTTCATCTGTGCCGCTTTCCAGCGCTTCCTGCGGCGCCTGCTGCTCCTTTTCCACCTTCTCGTTCTCCACCTTCTCCTCTGCAGTTGTAGGAGCTATCTTCTCAGCTTCGAGTTGTTGCAGCTCTGCTTCTTCTGGCTGATCTATGTGGCCATTAACCAACGCCGGCTCCTCCGCTGGCGCCAGCTCTGCCGGCTCCTGGCTCAATCCGTTGCCTGTGTTCTTGATGCTATCGCTGTGCTGCTGCAGCTCGCTCAGGATTTGCGCCTGAAGCAGCGTCTCATCGATCTCGATCTCCCTTGGCTGCTCCGTCTGCTTCAGTTCCTCGCCACTCTCCACCTGCTTCTGCTGCGCCTGATCACCATTCGTGACCAGCTGATGTGTTCCATTCAACTGCACTGTGTTTACATATTCCTTGCGCTCCACGGCTGGCAACTTGCTGCGCTCTGCCTGCGGCTGTGTGGTAACCAGCAGTTCGTCCGGCACGTTGCTGGTGCTGCTGCTGCTGCCGGCCGCCGCATCAAAGTAGGGGCCATCTGTGCTGCTGTGACTGCTGGCCGCCGAGGCGCAGGCGTAGCCCGACTCGGCCGTCGAGTTGTGTGGCGTATTCGAGGCGGTTTCAATCAGACGCAGGTACTCGCACTCATCCACCGGACTGCCTGGCGACTCCAGCTCACAGTCAAAGTCGAAAAACGAGTCCGACTCGTGACGCAGTGGCTGCAGATCGGTGACAGTCTGTTCGGATTCATGTGGATTCACCCAGGTGTTGGTATTGCTGCCATTTATGATGGGCTCATCCTCTGCATTGGCGACCTCCTCGTTCGTCTGTACAGATATGAAAAGGGGCGAAATCGATTTAAAATATTTAGAATGCGCATTTAAATCAGTCAATCAAAAATCAGAAAATGAAAGGAGGCATCTTCCCATTATGAATGAATTAAATATATACATTATTTATACACGTACTTAAAACCCCAAATTTTATATCTCATTCAGATAGATGACAGAGATAAAAGCTTTTTAAGTGAACAATTAAGATCAAAAATGTATAATACATCTCTTATATCAGGTTATGATCTGGTCCACACCAAGTTTTACCTACAATTTCAGACTCGGACTTAAAGTCTTATTAATTCTGTAATTTTCCAATTTATTGAATGTGTGTTGGATAGTGTGTTATACATGTTTATGTCCTACTTGCACTCCTTGATTGCATTTGATCATGTCTGTATTGTGCTATTTTTATTTGGCGTTCTTAAAATAATCATCCTTGCCATCGTTAGTTGGCTTCATGGTCCTTGTGCCCGGTCGCCAATTAACCGGACACACCTCACCGAACTCATCGGTAAACTGGAAGGCCTGCACCAGGCGCAGAGACTCCTCGACACTGCGACCCACGGCCATATCGTTAACCGCGATATGTCGCACGTACCCATCACGATCGATTATATATAAGCCGCGATTGCACAAACCAGTGCTCTCGTCCAGCATGTCGTAGTCACGGGAAATCTTCTGGGACTTATCTGCCCACAGGGGAATGTCCAACTCGCCCAGGCCGCCCACTTTACGGGGTTGCATAATCCAAGCGCAGTGGGCAAAATGGCTGTCCGTCGAACAGCCAATCACCTCACAGCCGATAGTGCGGAATTCCTGGGCGCGATCGCTGTATGCCTGCAGTTCCGTTGGGCACACGAACGAAAAGTCGGCCGGATAAAAGAGCAGTAGCACATATCTTCCACGGTACTCCTGAAGAGTCATTGTTCGAAAACTACCCGTAGATATTACTGCAATCGCATTGATATCCGGTGCCAATTGGCGCAAAAGCCGCATTTTCGGTTTTTTCTAATAAATTGTGTGTCTTATTGTTAATCACAAAAACTACTGGGAGAGTTTAATCTAGTTCTGGCACCAACACGATTGCTAAGATCTAAGTTTTGAAATTTGGCTTTAACATTGTCAAAAAAAGAAACTCTTATATAAATATCTATATACAATTTTTAAAGAAAGCAGGCTAACACTTATCAGTATTACAGTGTACATTTTACAGTGTAGGCAGATTATCATTAAGTTTGACCCACTCACCTGTGAACCCAAGGTGCGCAGCTTGGAGGACAAACTTCGCGCAAATGCCTCGGCACGGCCACGGCATGAGGACATCCCTATGTTTGGTATAATTGAGATAATGCTACAGGGCGGCCTGTTGTCCGGTGTGCTACTGAGTGTCAGTGGTATATCGCCGGGCTCATTCATTTACGTCACGTCAATTTGGACTGCGGTGGGGCCAACGTTGGCTACTGCAACGAAGAGATAAAGAGATAAATATATATATATATATATACATACATACTTAAATATATATACATCAGATACATAGAATACGTGGATCACATTAGTATTTTCGTATATTGACTCAAGCTGAGAAGCAGTAAAGATTTTCTTAAGTAAACAAATAAATTAAATGAAAAAATGTTATGCTTTCTCTTTTCGTTAAAACAGCTGGCAATTATTTTTTATAATCTGCAGCGTATTTTTCATTTGGTCACTGAATAAATTTTCGCTGCCTGTCAATAATAAAAATGGCCTATTTTGTATATTACGAGCAGATGGCATTTTTGCACTTGTACATTTTTAACATTTTTACAATTCGATTATGCAATTTTCATTGAAAGCTCACTTAATTATTTTCATTAATTTAAATATGTATTTACCTACTTGTGTTGATTTGTGTTGCTGCTTAAATTGTACTCAAATTAAGGGTGTAAATCAATATATGTGACAGAAAAATAAATACAAAATCGGGGTATAAAAAATATATCATATGATAAACGCGTGACAATCCATCTGATGCTAATAAAATGTATCTTCTTATATTAATTTAAGTTTAATTACGAGTTTATACTAAGTGAGCAGTTTGTTTTTTTTTATTGATTTTTATTTTTGTTGTTGCACGTGTTCCACGCAGTCAGGTGCAACAAGCATTTGTTAAGTAAATAATAAAGTCACACCCCCAAAATCATTTTCGAAATAATTGTTTTCAAAGAATCATTGGCAAGTGGTTTGTTGTTAATTGTTATTTTTTAGTCAAATGGCGACACGTGCTGGCCAAATCAGGTGAATGAAGAGCCACGCCCACTCTGAGTTAACCAATGCAGAAAGCCCAACCCACAAAAAGAGAAGGAATGCACCAATCGCATTGCTATTAATTGGCCTTGAACTCTCTGGTGATCCGTGACATTTTTTTTGTTTCTTTTCATTTTTTTTTTGTTATTTTGTGTGAGCTTTTGTTTGGGTTTTTTTTGGCAGCCTGCATAGGAAACTTAATTGAGCAGTAAAAAAATAAAATAAATTAATTTAAACTTTGCCAAGGCATTAAACAAAGTTGTATATAAATCGACGATTCCCTGCCCCTGACAATCGATCGATTAAGGAGGTCAAAGGCGAGCTGTTTTAAATATTTATCGCTTAAAGCAAAATTATCAAAGCCATATACGTATAATATAGCGCTCTATAAACATATACGCATTTGGCATATTTGTGAATCATAGCCTAGACGACCGTTGGGTGCCCATTGACCGGCGCTACTATTGCAAGTACTCGAAATATGTTGCAGAGAAGCCATCGCATTTAGTTTGTTTCAGTCCCTTTTTCAGATAGCCAAATAAAAATTTTTTTGGACCAGGGCCAAGTGGCTAAATGCGTTTTGGGCGGCGGCAGATGACGCGCAATTTAGATAAAGAGTAAACGAAGAGAGCGGCAAAGAGCAATTTCTTGAGAGAGATGGAAAATAAACGAAACATTTATATAAAATCATTTCCGAAATTATCCAATGAATTAATTCATAAAAAATTTTGAATTTCCGACTGCTGTAAATATCAAAGAAAAAAGCAAAAAAGGTTAAAAAGTATTATAATCTATAACTAAGTCAACTTGAGGCATAACAAGAATAAATTTAAAATTACGTAAAGTATGACAAAATATGGACCATGAATCCATAAAATGTATTAATAAATGTTATTAACGAATACATTTAAAAAATTGGTAAAGGATGTTGCGTTTTGGCTTTTTAAACAGCTAAGCATAACTTGCCCCAAGCTCTATAAGACATTTTCCAAGTTCAATGTACTAACATCCAAAGTATTTTAAGAAAGCCATTTCCACAGTATATAGAGAATTGACAAAGTAGAAATGATCTTTCAAATAATAATAAATATTAATAAAAGTCAAAAATCTGGTAAATCTACGGTAATATATTTGATCTGCTATAAATAAATAAAATAAATGCAAAGCACTCAAAAGTTAGGATTTGCTGAAAATGCGCTAAAAATAAAAATCGTATAACACATATGTATTTTTCCAAAAAGAACATTTCCGTTTTGTTGTTTCTCTTTCTATTTTCTTTTTTTCTAAATACATTTTATATTCATGGCAGGAAAATTTATAATGATTTTCAACTAAATTTATGCTTTGTTTTGACGGTATATCCAAAAAAAAAAATGTTCCCTTGCTTGCAAGTGCGTATTTGCGCAAATAGTCTAAATGTCACGCACTGTCAAAAACCCAATAAGATCTTTCTCAAGCTTGTTTGTACTGTTGCCCATAAGCAGCTTAATTGAATTAAATTGGGCCAAATGTGCGGCCCGGCGTGTTTATCAATTGAGGTCTATGTGTATAAAGTGACACTATAAGAGCGCATACAATCAAAATTAACTTTGCATAAAGTTTGATTAGTTAACTTTATTTTGTGGTCAAAAAAAGCTAAATACGCAAATAACAAAAGAGAGGCGCTGTTAAGGTGCCAATTTGTATGTGACCAAAGGTCAACTAAATTCTATATATATACCGAAAAGGTATATACACAAATTTAGAATCTAAATCATCTTAACGAAGTAATTTCCAAAAACTACCTGATGATTTGATAATTGGGATATTGTAACCAAGTAATTCGTAGTCGTAATTCTAAATTTAGCAGCCTTATTTTGAGCGGACTTTTAAAACAGGTAATAAAATTAATATTTTCAGCTACTTAACTAGCAGCTTTACATTTCAAGAGCTTGACTTGTTATTTGCTCTTTCTATATTACCTTTATAATAATTTTCGAAAAGAATTGTACAAATTTAGATATATTTCTAAAATTTGGAAGTCCCACTACTATATACTGTTTTTTTTGTTTAGTTAGTTTTAGTTTTGCCAATGATATCTTACGAAAGTTTTTATTTATATACATATTTGTAGTATTTAGGTATTGCTTGGGAAGTTGCACAAGCTTAAATCATCTTAGATATATATTATCTGTAACTTTTATCTTTTAATGCATAATTCATATAAATCATTTAGTCACTGCGTTTCGATTATGAGCGTTGATAACGGTTCGTATTTATTTTTAGCAGCTATTTGAAAATAGAGCGCAGCTTATGACCCGATTTGAACTGAACCGATTCGAACCGAACAATATTCCTCTCCTACTCACTTTTGCCAACAACCAGCGATGAGGCGCTTGGTAACCCGTTCCCGATTCGGCTTTGCGGCACTAACTTTGATATATACTTGATAGGTACGCTCTTAGGGAACACGCACTTTACAGACTCGGAATCGGACTGCAGCACGTCTGCAGTGGTACTGTGGCGAGCATGCACTGAATATGCTTCTTTTTTTTTGGCATTAAACGAACTTGCGCTGATTGATAAGGCAGCAAAATCGAAGCGCAGCAAATCGCACCGCCAGCGTCTGGCCTGTCACTGATCAACTGTGTATGTCCCAGTGTGTGCATCAGTAACTGTATCAGTATCAGTAGCTGTATCTGCATCTGTATTTGTTAATTTGTGCCTGCATGTTCATGTATGGGTAATCGTAATCGCTGCATCCCAAAGGTAAAACAAATGCAGCGACAAATGCCTTGCCAGACAGCCGCTTGCATAGAGAAATGCTCGTGATCAGCGACGTGGTCGTCTGCTACCCTCAGAGAGAGAAAGGGCATAGTGCTATGGTCACTTCCTCTGCCACATTGTTTATTAAAAGATTAATTGACTGTCCTATAGCCAGTCCATGGAGTATATCTCACATTTTTATAGTGTATCTGCATACAAATATAGTTTCATACCAGACAAACAGATGGAATAATTTTATATCTAATATAAATTTATATATATTTTAGTTAATTGAATATATTATTTCGTTAAATCAATTAATTATCAATAAAACAAAGATCAACAAAAAATGGATTATTTCTTAATTAAATGGTATAAATATCCTCACTTGCCTTAGACAATTACAGTCTTAAAGTTTTCGTTATTCAAACTTATAAATTTTATTTTTAACCATCCTAATTTAATCTCTTTTTATCTCTAAAAAGTTTCGTACAGGTTAAAGGTAACAGATTGTTGTAAGTAAGTGGCGTAATAGATTTTTCAGGGTATTCTTTCTTCGTTGCTCCGAACTACTTTAACTTTCGCGTTGTGAAATGCAACAATTGGCAATACAATAAAGTTAAAACTGTTTGTAAATATCTTCTGTGCTACCCATAGTGTTTATGGCAGATGCCTGGCTTATCAGCCATAGTCACGATTGTCACCTAATCCACATTTATTGAATTGTGTCCCGCTGTGATAGTGATTACATGTTATCCAAAGGTTTCGGCAATTAGTTTTGGTTCGGTGTGTGTTTTTGAATCGTTATCAGCCAACGGTTTAGGAACTGTTGGGATTTGGTTTTGCTTTGAGCAAATTGATACTAACAACCAGAGATAAAATAGATAAGCTTTTTTTGATATTAATGGCTAATCATAAATAGCTAAATGACATAAGTTTGCCTAGTTTGCAACGGGAAGTTTACACTTGTAATTATAAAATTATGACTAAGAATAAAGGGGGAAACAATAAATATATATATATGGAAGATCTCACAAAGAAGATTAGAAAAATGTATTTATATATAGATTTGAGTAAAGGTTGCACAAAGTAAAATATAGAAATTTTTGTACACAACCTTGAACTTAGTAGCTAATTTATTAAAATAGTATTTACGGCAGAAAGGCCGCCAATTATCCTCACATGGTCTTGCATAATTATTTACTATGTCTGCAAATATACATATTTGTATATATACAAATGTATCTATTTTTATATAAGTGTTAAACTTTCCTCAGTTTAGTTTGGTTTTTATTTTGCTGTCCAGTCATGTGCCACCCACTTTAAAATATTGGCCAAAAATTTCTACAAGCCACAACAGCTGACTGTGTTGGCGCTGAATGGTTTTCTTTATTTATAAATAAACCCGAATATATATTAATACATATTTTTATATGGCGAATTAGCCAAATTGACAGCGGCACGTAACACGCAACGTTTTTTCTTTCTTTCTTTCTTTTTGTTTTTTGCGTTTCAGTTGCGACATAATTGAAGCCCGGGAACAGTAAAACGCCAGAGACTTTGGCTGGCCTCCAATCGATTGTTGGTGAATTCTCGGGAGTCAAAACAATCAATAGATTATGTGGCTCACACGCGGCCCGTTTCATGCCAAGTTTCGCCCATCGATAGCCCTAAGTAGTCAAGCATCTATCAGATACATTGCTGTAGGTGCCGCGTTCGGCGCCGGTTTTGGGCGTGGGTGGTTATTTTGGTGGGGTAGCGCGTGTATTTTATTTATATTTGTATGACATTGCTATCCAACGAAATGTCAAAAGCAAACAAAGCCAAGCACCGCCACAATAATAATAATAAGAACAACAATGTGAAAAACGCTTGCTGCCGTTTTGGAACAGACAGACGCACAGATACAGATACACAGATACTTTCGTTTTCCACACGCTTTCGTTTTCCGTTGGCTTCACTTACAGCTCGTGCCTTGATTTTAATGGGTTACGATTCTAGGCTGGTGTGTAGTCTCCAAGTTTTGCAATTGAAGACAGGGAAACTTTGTTTTGTTTGTCCTTATCATTTAGTTAGTTAGGATAAATATATATAAAAAGTATGATTTCTTGAAGGAAAAGTCAATTGAGAAAGGATAATTGCTAAGATTTGCATGAAAAATTCAAACATTTTAAAAATCTAGTAACTTTTACTAGTAAAATTTTATAAGGAAATTTCTGGTTTACTTATTTCCTTATTACTGTTATTACTATTATTATTTTTTTATTTTATAATTATTAACATTCCTTTTATTTTACTTATTTCTTATTTACTAAATAACTAAAATAAATAAAAATAAAGCTTCACATTAACCAGTTTAATGCCAGTTATTTGGCAGTTATCCATCCATAATTACATATAATTGTAACTGACAATTATTTTTTATTATAGCACGAAAAAAAAATAATAAAACGTGTGCACACGGTCAATATATATATTCATATAAAACAATCCATAGTTATATGCTCTTATGTTTATTGATTTAACCAACCTGCCTTTTAGATGATTAGCTCCAAGGGGTTTCCTTTTTTATTTCCAAGTTTTTTGGCTCGTCCGTTTATGTAGTAATAAAAAATATGAGCTGTCAAAGCTGTCGCATAAATACCGCATATATATATAGCGATTATACACACATGTATATATAGACCGTGGTATATAGTATAAAAGTCGTCGTCGTATTTGGCTAAGTATTGCGTGTTTTGGTATCGTTTTTTATGTACATAACCGCCTTCGCCTTAAAACTGTGCCAAGGAAGTGACCCAGCGAGTGGGGCTAACGCAGGATATGCTTGACCTGAACTTTCACTTTTTAGTGCACACACACGCACACACGCTTGGAGTAAACACGGGTCGGGCCCACAGATGGCGCTGGTTGCTTAGGTAACACTTTTTGCGAATAAATTGCGTTCACTGTTTTAAAGGCGATATGTTTAGTATTAGACTGAATTTTATTTTTTCTATTTTCTTTTTATTTGGCTTTATATTTTTTGGTATTTATGGCAGCTCTTTCATATACACACGCGACGAATGGGCTGGTTAGGAATAGAAAAAGGAGCTGCACCGTCGGTTCTATTCGTGGTGATGCCAAAGACACGAGACACAACAGCTCACACCAAAAACGATATACAAAATTTGAAATTGAATTTAAATCCGTTTCTGTATTTTGCCAGCGCTCGTCGTGGCAGCCGTGGCAGCACCGCCAGTTGTAGTGGCAACGACGGCGACTTGGTCGCAATAAGAGTGTCATTCAAGGGCATTGCAAGGTCGTAGCAGCTCACAGCAGTCGACGGTCGGCAGTCGGCAGTTGCGTCTTTCGCCCACTGGCGGGCTACGCTGCTGAGAGTACGCAATGGCATGGGCCTTGTTCAGATACAGATACAAAGATACGAGCACTTTTCGCAAAGAGAATTTACACATTCAGAGAGCGTTGGGAGAATGAGAGTTGGCGAGCAGCCGCCCAGTGGATCGCACGCTGCGCTTTAATTAGTATTAATTTGCCTTCAGTAGCTGCTGCTGTTTGTGCTGCGAGCGTATCTTACGGATACAATAACGCTTTAACTCACAAGCTATTTTTTAGAAATTTGTAACTTTGACCTGACGCGACGGCTGCTGCAATGCGCTACGCTTTGTGCTCAGCTTGTCCGTGCGGCTGTCCTGTCGTGTGGCAACTGAAGAAACCCTCGAATATGTTGCACGCTCTGTGGCATGCCAAAAACTCTCACTTTTCTCTATCATTTATCGGGTCTCCAGCGGCACAGTGGGTTGCCTTGGGTGGTGTTTCGTATGCTGTCACAGCTGAGAGAGTGGGCGAGAGCATCAAATATGTTTACCTAATGAACAGTGGTATGAGAATAGTTTAAGACGTGGAAAATTCCGAAATAAATAACAAATTGGTTGACACAATCAAAAATTTTTGGGCTCCTTTGGAGTTTTTTTTTTTTTGGTGCATACATTTTTGAAAGCTAATTTGTAAATTTAACCAAATTTGAACAGCCAAATTAGAACAGTCATAAAAATTATTAAACTATTAAGTAAGCTTTGTTCCACTTTTTAACCAAAAGTGATGTATTTACTCAAAACGTTTGGAATTGACTCGTTGTTAAAATGGATTCGAATCAAATAATCTTGTTCCACTGTTACATTTTGTGTGTTTCTCTCTATGTCTCACTCTCTTAGAATTTAGTTTCTCTCACTCTCTCTCCCGCTCTTTTTCTCCACTGTGGCAACCAAGTGTGAAGCCGGCAATTTTTTTTTATTGTTTTTAAATGTTATTGTTTTGTTTTATGTTTGTTAAAGGCATTTTGGAGTGTTTTGTATAGTTTTCAGTTTGCTTTTCATTTGCCATGTATTTATTTTGTTTATCAGCTGCCAGCTTGTCTATGCAATATTGTGTTTATATCATACGAGCGTGCGTGCGTGTGTTTGTATGTAAATATTGTTGTATTCGTACATACCTTGGATATTCTTTGCTTTTCTCTTTTATTTTAAAGGTGCGTTGACCGCATTTGGCCTGATGGATGCAATATTGCAGTTACTGTCTCTCTCTCTCTCTCTCTCTCACTACTTACCTATGTGTATGTATGTGTATTAAATGCATACAAATGTTTGCTGGAGTGGACCTTGCTTGCATACGCAACCCGAATTATAAGAATAATCATTTGAACAGTACCGCTATGCTGTTTAACCGCTCTCTTTACTGTTCTTTGTTTATTTTTGCGTACTCTTTGAATAATTTGCTCTTTTGTTCCACTTTGGGCTGTGGGTCAAAAGCTACTTTCGTTTTCATTTCAATGCGGCGGCGCTGTCAACAAACATCTCATTCTGTATTGCTTACTTCTTCCAATTTCCCTCCCTGGCGGACAACTGCATCTATAAGCCAGGTTAAATAGAAATTGCTTTAAAGCTGCTTTTGTACATTTTATCAATTGTTTTATTAAGGTTATTGCAACTTCTGAATATATTTAATAATAATATCTCCAAAAAAGAGACGTACAAAAATATTATTTATTGTAGAAAAATTTAACTTTTAACATATTCATATAAATTTTTATTTCTACAAAATAAATGTGACACATTGCTTCCATGATACATTTGAATTGCAGTTATTGTAATTTTAAAAAAAAACTGTTGCCTACTTTAAGTCTGCGGCACATATTATGATTATTAAAAAAATAAAAAAAAAAACCACATTTTTTCGCCTGATAATATTTGTACAAGGACTTATTTATATAAGGATTAATTTATTGTCAAACATTAAATCGCATAATAGCTAGCTAGTAGCAAAGTTTCTGGGCACGGGCACTGCATCCCTGGTTTTGGGAAAACTGTGTGGCAACGCTGAACATGCTGACAAGCAAAACAGCTGATTTCATTCTGACATCGAAAGTTCCTCTGTTTATGGACATATAGTATTTGTTTTCAAATGTAATATTTAAAGTGGGCGCTATTAAATCTTGTTCAACACGTTTCCCACGTTGTTGTCGCCTTTTCATTCTGCCCCATTGTCGAAATCAGCTGCAGGTGGGCAAGCTCCAATTCTCCAGATCCAGATGTCGACCAGAGTATACTGTGCTCACAGTGGTCACACCAAGTGTATAACGGAACTAACCGCACCTTCAATTCAGCAGCAGAAATTGCAGCTGCACCAACAACAGCATTCAAAAAGTGATGCGGCAGCACGTCCACAAGCAAGTGCAATTTTTATCCACTCTTTGATATTGAATAATTTATTGTGATCATTTGTTTTGTTTTATTATACCCTGCCCCTTCGGAAGAGTCCCTAACGGTATGATAGATTAACTGTTTATTTGTAATATTGCCTTTTGCAAACATCACTTAACGATAACTGCCATCGCGTCTTCTAACGGGTACAGGGTATAACAAAACAAAATAAACTGCATTGTGATTATCGAAGAGTGAATAAAAATTGCACTTACATAGATATGTATTAAATAAAAATTTCGCACAAAGGCACAACACCCAGACACCCACCCACTTAAAGTTTGGTGGCTCTAGCTCTTATAGTCTCCGAGATATGCTTAGAAATAGTATAGGAGAATCTATACTCGTAGGTCTCTAGCTTTTGTGGTTTGCGTTCTTACAAACGGACAAACGGACGGACATAGCTCGACTCAGAATGTATGGCATTCTCGACATATACATACAACAATTGAGTATGTATTTTATGTATTATACCCTGCATCCATTTAAAATGAGTGTGTGTGCACTAGAATGCGTGTAACATGGAACCCTGAGTTCAGGGCATTTCCAAGTCTCTTACAGAAATATTTGAGCTTGTAAGACCACTTGAAGCGGCGCGTCATTTAGCCTTTCTTATATATAGCGATTTCAGTTCTAGTTTTCAGTTGTCATTTGTCTGTCGAGCCGACACATCATAAGTGCTTCAGACTATGTTAAAGTAAAAGATTGTTTCTTTTTTCGGTTTGTTTTAATTAAAATTATTTTTAATATAACATCTTTTGAATTTCGTTAGTTTGCTACATAAAATTAAGCTTATTAAAAATGTAATAATTTAATATGTTATTTTGGTCTAAATATAGATGCCCGTTGAAGATGAAGTTTATGGCATTATTCAAATCCCCAGACATATTGAAGAGATAGTGAATCATGTCCTGTTTCAGCGCCTCAAGAATATTAAGCAGTTGGGTTTGCTCCCGTTAATCGGCGTACTTAAAGCCTCCAATCATACGCGTTATGAGCACTGTATTGGGTATAAAAGTCCCATACAATAACAATTATCTACTATAGTCGTTTTAATTGCAGGACCTACAGGAGCGCGCAGGACATGCTGAATGCATTGGAGCGCAATTCCAATTACGAGCAGGTTTTGCCGGGATGGTGTAGACTGGCGGTGGAGATTGCGGCGCTGCTGCATGATGTAGGACATGGTCCCTTTTCTCATGCCTGGGAACTAGCTTGTGGAGGTAGTTTCGATGTGAGTAGTAT
>SCDS01000390.1:1138-31817 GCA_004149465.1 Drosophila nigromelanica
TTTTTTTTTTATATTTATATATATATTTTTTTATTTATTTTTTTTTTTTTTTTTACACATATTCATTTTCTTTACATATATCCATGAATGCATCTGCGTGTCATTTATACTCAGTGTATGCAGCATATTGTGGCTATCAGAAACGTATTTTTTTCGCTTTTTATTTATGATAAAAGTTGGTCATCATGTTTATTCATGAAGCTCACATGCATTTTATTATGAAGTTTATGTTCTTTCAGTTTTTTTACAGTTTATTTTCAATATTTTTATTGTTGCATTCAGCTACGTCATTATATAAAAGTCAAACACACTTTAGGAATTTTTAATTCCATGATTATTGTTTAGATTTCGATTCCAGACACAAGTTTTTCACTAATTAATTCTTATATTATGTTGCTTATCAGTCATAATTCACATATTTATCACAATAAGCGTTTTTAAAGTCGTTAATTGTGATGTCTTCACACCTCAAGAATATCACTTTAAATACACCCATTCCTATCAAGTCATCTATCAACAGTTTTGTTAAAGTACAAAGCATTTTCCAAATTGTTATTCTAACTGTTCGGACTGTGTGAAGTGCTCCGTCGGAATCGACACCAGAGTCACCACCTCACGCACCAGCACCGGCAGCGGCAGCGGCGACAAAGTAATCCAAATCAAATCACATTACTTAACTTAAATTACAATTGCAATTCGAAGAGTTCTTTGTCTTCGCCTTTTGCCAGCTGCCAGTTCCTGACAGTTTCTGCCCGTTTAACTCGTGACTGCATTTTCGGTTTCTCTTCATTGTCTTTTCTTTTTCTCTTTACTTTTTTGTTTGCCATTTCCTTTTGGTAAGCGAACAAAATTTCGTGGATATTTTTTGTGTCTTGTTTTTAGGTTCTTATTTTAACGCATTTGCAGTTTATTTTTAAATGTTGTGCATTTTATTTAAATTTCGCGTAGAGCTCGTTTATTTATTATTTATTTGTGTTATTTTTAACGAAATGCTGTTTCGTTTTTCACTTAGTGAAAGTGAATTAAGTGATCAAATCCGAATACACTCAGTGCTTAACAGCTGATATCAGTTTTGTCCGTGGCACAGAAATAGCGATGATTTTCCATTTCACTTCTGCTGCTCAATGGACCACTCTATAAATACCTAGCATACGTACCGAAAAACGTAAAGCAAACATTAGCCAATGCTGACTCAATTAGCCTCTGCGTTAGATCAAATTTATGAGTCTCGTTCATACGAAACTATTTTCTCGGCTGCTTAAGTGCTCGAAAAACTTTAACACCAAATTAAGACTATACGAAAAGTTTCAAGTTAATGTTTGCAGCTAATGTACCTTGACATTTGTGCGCTTCATCTATGAAAATAACTACAAATGTTGAATGCAGTCAATAAATAAAAAATACATTTTCAGTATTGTCTTCTTTGTTTTTATGACATTTTATTTTGGGACACATTTGTTTCTTTATTCCCAACAAACTTTTATTAAGTGAAGTCGGAAATGTTTTTAGTATATAATGTACGTATATAGATTTATGCTCGTTGTTAGCTGGAAAAATTAAGTTAACTGATTTAACACCTATTCCCTTTAGACAACTAAGCAAAGGCTTTTCTTGTTTTTCAGCTGTTTTCTAGTTTTATTTTTTACATATTGCTCTAATTTTGCTTGTTTCATTGAGTTTTTAGTTGTGAAAATATGCTTTTAGACCGTCAGAGCGTTCTGTTTATTTTGATAAATAGTCAAACACTCTCATCCACACCCACACACACACACTCGCAAACACACATTCCCAGCTACACCACACATGTTACTCGCATGCTTCTATGTGTTGAGTTCTTTTGCTCGTAAAATAAAACATTTTAAAGGCATTTTTTTGCGTTCCGCTATATTTGCATGCCCATATGTATATATGTATATATATCGGCATTAGTGTCAACACACAAGACACTTTTACACACACACAAATACAAGCGCAGAGCAGATTGATGCCCATAAGAAGCTAATTGAATTTTTATTGGTATTTTTATGATTAATCGTCATGGGAAATTTGCTATTTTTGGTGTTTGTTTATTTTACGGAAAAATGTGAATCTGACACTAAAATTTCGAATAGCATTCAAATTTCATTTGGCATGTGTCGGAACTTGAATGATGAACGTTTGTTCAACGCATTTAACATACATATTCTTTTCTTTCTATTTGCGCACAAAGTCGTTTTAATGACAGCTCTTACATATATCATATATTGGAACTGCTCAAAGTTGAAAGTCTACAAAGAATCATTAAAGTCAATTGATTTGATAATCCTTAAAGAGTGTGTTTCTAAGTAATTGACTTTGCAAGAGCTGCCACTGACACAAACGTCTTGCAACATAATTGGCTACTGTCGGAAAAAAATAATACATACATTTTAAAATTGAAAAAATAAACAGCACTTTGATGGAAAACCTTGTCAATGTGAAGTGGAAAACAAACTAAGTGATGGGTTTGGAAAATTTAATTGTGTGCTTGTTATTAGTTGTGAAATTGTGATTGAAGAAAATGTGTCTTTTAAGAAAAGACAATTTTTAAAAGAAAAACTTTATTAAAAGAATATGCCTTAAAATGATTTATATACAAATATAATAATATATGATTTTATATGAAAGAAATTTGCTTATTATTTATTTTAACAACTACATATTGATATTTTTTTGAAATTTAAATAATAACAATAGGTGTTAGAGCTGCTAAATGCGATTTCCAGAAAGTAACCAATTTATCTTCAATCTCTAATGTCTTTGACAAATAAAAGTGTAGCAGGCAAAAGCGACAAAACGTAAATATTTGCAATGAAAACGACAACACAAGAAAACTACCAGAAAAACGCAGCTGGCCCAAAATAAAAGCAACAGCAAATTGTTTACTACTTTGAGTTTCATCCAATTCCCTTTTCTTATATATTTATTTTGTTTCTTTTTCTCGCACTTTGCACAAAGAAAACTGAATGAAACTTTTCTTACAGCTGAAAGGGAAGACCAGAAGTACAGTAAACACTGCACGAACAGAGCCGGACCGGCGGAGGCATGCTAAAAATTTCAAGTAAATAAAGTGAGAGAACTATTCAAGGCAGCAGGAGAATCCATGTAAATAAAATAGAGAAAAATGTGGCGATTTGGGTAGAGCATAAAACGCAATTAACAACAAAGAAAAAGGCACGACAAAAGACAAACGCAGCAGACAAACGTAATGTGAAAACTTGCGCTTCGCTAAAATTAAAATTAAAATTAAAATTGAAAATTGGAAATAAAAAGTCGAGGAAGCAGAAGCAGCGGAAATACGCGAGGGAAGCTGGCGCCATGAAGTTTTGTTTGGGCGCTTTTTGGCTATTTTTGTTGACAGTTGGCGGCAATCAGAAACAATTAAGCGCTGATTGTTGCCACGGGCTAGCCACTTGGGGCATGCCAGTGGCAGCTGCAGCAGCTGCTGCACCACCAAAGCAAAAATCAATTGCAACGTCGTTGGACGGCCGCACTGGTCCCAGGCGAAGAGAAAATGAGCCGGAAAATGCAACGAAGACCGCAATGGCAACGCCGCCTGAGTCTTCGCCAGTTATTGGGGACATAACAACAACAGCGTGCCCACAAGCTCAACCGGATGCCACCACACTGATGACCAAATCAATCGTACAAATGACATTTAAGCAGGCCAAGGCTCAAAATTTGGAGCTCAGCTTTAAAGAGCGCATGGCCCAGCTGTTTGCCAAGCAGGAGTCAGACTCGAGTCCAACAACAACAGCAGCAACAACAACAACATCAACTAATGACAACGATATCAGCAGTGGCAGCGGCACTAGCACACATCATCCAGAACGCCGTCATGTGGTGCCCGACAAGTTGCAGTACACGAAGGAGTTGCAAATCAAACAGGGCCGCCTGATGGGCATCACACGTCGCTTCCAGGTGACCAGCGGCCTGCGCGATGTGGATCAGTATTTGGGCCTGCCCTATGCGGAGGCGCCCATTGACAACAGACGGTTCATGCCACCGGGTGAGTAACAAGAACAACTTGGGCCTAGTGATGACATTTCAGCAATTTTAAAGCCTAAAATAGTTGTTCTGAACTTAAGGCTGAGCAAGCTAAGTATGACAAGCAAGTTGTGAGCTAGAACACTGAAGTATTGCATGATTTTAAATGACTATGAATTTAATCCAACGCAAGTAGGTCGTCTAGTTTTTTTTAATTAAAATATAAAGTTATACAAAGGTATATGTTGGGTTTAATTTGAGCTTAAAGGAGCTGATCGTAAAAAACACATTTCAATTAAATTACGAAAAAAATAAAAATAAAATGACAAAACGAATGTAACGCAAGTAGCTTTTAATTAAAATATAAATTTATACAATGGTATAGGTTGGGTTTAATTTGAACTTAACATTTAACAATTTAATATTTATTTACCTAAAATACAAAATTAAATTTAAAAAAATATAATTTAAAACTAAAAAAGGTTTTTTTTTCTAAAATCTGGCAATTGTTATTTATTTATTTATCTATTTTTTTTTATAATTTTCTATACCTGTATGCAATCGCATTGACTAACGCATTATTTATCTGTCTAGGTAGTTTTCTTTTTGTTTTTTATCATTTTAAGCACGGCTATATTTTATTTTTTGTGCTGATTTTTTCCTTATCTTTTATAACATTTGTGGCTGCCAACACTGGCATTAGCCACAAATATGATGGCAATTGGCCACTTTGCAGCACTGGCCGCAAACGGCACAACAGAAACGAAAATCAAAGCCTAAATTACGCAGCATATGCCGGCTACACGTTCTGACCATGTCCAAAACATGCTGCAGGCCAATTCGGAATTTGGCCAGCATTTTAAGCAATTATCTTTGAGCTGCACCTGGCTAAAGGCTTTTCCAAAACTTGACACGTAAACTAAGCCACACTGGGGAAACTGTGTTGTGGAAAACCCCGTAGAGAGTTATTACTGCATGAAAATGGTTGTTGTTGTTTTGGGTATTTCAGTATTTATTTGCCTCACAAATATGTTGTGAATATTGGGCATTTTACGGGTACATGTCTGTATCATTGTGTTTGTTTTTAATTGAGTTTGCCTAGTGCTGGAAAGTGCAAGAAAATGCTAATTATGCGCACGCAAATTGTAAATATTTGCCAATTATGCGCTTGTTGAATTTGAAATGCCAAATGCCAAAATGAAAATTGTGAATTGTAAACTTTGAGAATTGACCAAACTATTTCCGGCTATTGAATGGGCGGTTGAGACTTACAAGCCGCAAGCTACAGGACATAAATGCAAAAACCGCAAAGCAGCTAACAATTCTAACTACATATATGTAGGCGAGACAGGACACGGCCAGCGCCAAGGACAATAATTTATGTGGCATGCGCGCTTCGCTTGGCTAGTGCAACATTTGTTGCCAGGCAGTCAAAGCCGCAGGCCGTGACAAAAGTGCTTGTCACGAATCGTATTTGTCTGTCGTCTCTGTGTGTGCGTGTGTATTGTGTGTGTTTCGAGTGTTTGCCACCGCGTTGCGTTTATTGAGCACTTGAGTGGCGCGCACTGAATCCATGCGGCAAGTGCAACAATAACGGAAGACTGCCGACAGGCGCAACGCTGACGCCATATTTGTCAGCGGAAGTTGTCGTTGCTGTTGTTGTTGCAAACATGGCGACGCGTTGTTGCAACAATCCGCCGTTGAATTTCGCCAGGCAAATACAAAGCCAATGCAAATATGAGATTCGTTTGCGTATGCGTAATGTGTGTAGAGTCGAAACACACTCCCCAACACTCACAACACACATACAAACACACACACACAAAGAATTTGAGTTTGTGCGCCAAAAACAAAAAGTTGTCGACAACACGTCGAAAATTGTTTTGCGTTTTGTTTTCTAGTATTTGTCTTGCTTCTCTCTCTCTCCCTCTCTCTCTCTCTTTCACTCTCGTCATGTTAGGGGCTTATTTATGTACTAGCAGCGCGTCCTTTTGCCTTTTATGAAATTTATTAATAACAAAATGCAAATATCGCTACCGCATGACGCGCTTTGTGTGCCGGCATTCGCGCCATTGTCCCGCACTAGCCCTCCCCACCACCCAGCAATCACCCCTCACTCGTACTTACCATGCGGCACATACAAAGATGTGACCATGTGCGTGGAGATTTTCCCTCGCTTTGTTTTATGAGCGCAATAACGCGAACCATTCGACAAGCAAAATGAGTTTCGTTTGACTCGAATATGTCAAAGTGTAAATGCTGCAAAAACTTATTTTTTCTTTTGTTTTTGGGCGCAGGAACTTTTTGGGAATTTATTAAATTGCTTGGGATTCTAGTGTACTTTGAATGGACTTTTGTTTTATAGTGCAAGAATATAAATAAATATATATGCTATACGCTTGCTTTGAACCAACCTTTAATACATTTTATTACACGTAGAACTAATATTTCATTTATTTTTAAACATTAAACATAAACATTGGCTTTTGACAGGATCAGGTATTAGCTGATCTTAAATAAAAGAATCTTTTTTTTTTAATTTTCCTTCTAATTAGTTCCCTCTTATTCTTTTGTTTCCATGAACCTATTTTATTTCCTTCAAAATAACTTCATTTAAAATTCCACCTTGGTTGACAATTTCGTTCTTGACCACATAATCAAAATTTGCATAATGGCTGGAATCTCTGGCGAATATTGTCACCGAATAACCGCTGTTCAAGCCAAACTGTAGTAATTTGGTAAAGCAAACCAATGGGTGTCAGTCGATGGCGCATGAAGTGTGTCATGGGGCATGCCATGCTATGTGGCAACACGCTCGTTGCTGCAACAATGCAACGGAATCGAAACTAAGTTGACCAAATCGTGGTTACAATTGCCCCACATAAGTCCCACTCGCATGCGATGCGACGTTAACTGAAATGCCAAAGCCCGACCACAGTCAACTTGGCCACAGAGTCCCGAGTGTCCTTTGAATGTTGCTGCACTCACATGCAGGAAGTGTCCTGTTCATGTGCCACTAAATGTGAGTTTATCTATGTGTGAGTGAGTGTGCCTGAGTGTGAGTTTGATTGTGGCTGTCTACTTGTTTACGGCGCTTCCAAGTGTCCGTTGGCCGTGTTACATAAATTCGAAATTGACTTTGTGCTTCCCAAATGGCACGCAAACCTATCGAATTCTTGTTTTTCCGCGGCAACCCAGAGAGTGGAAGCGGAAGAAGCAACAAAAAAAATAAGCAAGTGTGGAATTGATGGTTATAACTGACACAGTGGGCTATATCTAGTCAATGGGGATGAAATGTTCACACAATGTTAGCTGCGTCAGAGCTTAAAAGATTTTACTATTATAGTGTCGCGGGAGTATAGCTTTAAATATTTTGATGAAAAACTGACTAATATTATTTTCTTAAACCAAATTTAAGTATTAGGCTCTTACAACATATATTATTATCTAATACTATAATGCATTCAATTGATTTATTTTAAAGTTGATTTTCTTATATATTATTATTTACTAATACATTTGGTCAAATTAGTTAATAAAGGAGCCCTTATCCTAAAATATGATAACATATTTCATATAGATATATATTATTTACATAGATGTACATTTGAAATTAATCTCTATGATAAAATAATATTCATAAATTTTCAATTTCATCTAAGTCTATATCTATATGATCCACTGTGCTTGGCTGCTGCAAGCACTGGTCGAGTGCCAGCGGAAGAGTACTTTATGAAAGTTTGTTTTAGCTTATCTAATATTGCAATTTCACTCTTTTTTTACCCCCCGCCCGACGGGTGCTTTGCAGGCGCACCGCTACCGTGGCAGGGCCTGAAGATAGCGCGTCATTTGCCGCCGGTTTGTCCACAAAAACTACCGGATGTGTCAGGGCCGAGCAGCGTGAATATGTCGCATGGTCGCTACAAGCATTTGATGCGACTGATGCCCTACCTGAAAACAGAGAGTGAGGATTGCTTATATCTGAATCTGTATGTGCCGCACGCGGGTAAGTTAATGATGCATTTGGTTCGCTTTCAAACTGAAGCTAGCTCTGCCTCCCCTCTAGAACCGCTGACGGAGTCGAAGCCCCGTGCGGTGCTTGTTTATTTGCATGGCGAGTCCTTTGAGTGGAACAGCGGCAATGCCTACGACGGCTCAGTGCTGGCCAGCTATGGCGAGGTCATTGTGGTCACCGTCAACTATCGCCTGGGCGTGCTGGGTAAGTGTAATGGCGCTTGGCCGGGCTTAATGGACAGTCTGCTAATTGCTTATCATACGAAACGATGCCTCGCCTTAGGGTTTATGCGGCCTGGCATCGATGCTCATAATCTGGCCAACTATGCCCTGCTCGATCAGATTGCGGCGCTGCACTGGATCAAGGAGAACATTGGTTCCTTTGGCGGCGACAATACACGCGTCACATTGATGGGCCACAGCACGGGCGCCGCCTGCGTCAATTATCTAATGGTATCACCGGTGGCATCGGGTGAGTACTCCCCGCCTTCCCCCTTCCCCATGTAGGCAATTTGATTATGATTGCATTTTATTGCGATTCTGCAGGTCTATTTCATCGCGCCATACTCATGTCCGGCTCGGCCATGTCCGACTGGGCCGCCAGCAATCAGTCGATGCAATTGACAATGCAAATAGCCAATGCTCTCGACTGTCCACAGGGTGACCGCGAAGGGGACGATGCTCTGCTCGAATGCCTACGTCAGCGTCGGTGAGTCAATCAATTTATTGAATTATTAAGTGCTGCGAGTGGTGTCTGCTGCACATACACACACACACACACACACACACTCAGATACCTCTGTGTTCATTTAAATCGCACCACAATGCGTGCTAATGCCTTTTACTATTCCTGTCCATTATCCTGTTTGCTGCCGAATGCGTTAATTTAATTTACGTTGGCGTCTTCCGATACAAATACCGAGCCAGTACGCTGGCCGAGTCCAATGCTTTGATTCATTTGCCGCGCGGCCTTTGTGCGGTGCCTAATGTTGCGATAAATTTACGAGTTTGTCGCGCCGCGTTCTCAATGAGCCGTAGAGTGCCCGGTCAGGGCCACTGGCAATACCCCTGCTCTCCATGGCAGCTCCCTACTTAGCTGACCGTAACTAATCATGCGTGTGTTTGAGCCGCGAGCGTGGGCCTCGTTGTTTCTCATCTCGATTAGTTATAATCCCTCGTGTCCATGTCCATGGCCATGTCCACGATACCCGGCGGCTTCCAAAAACACGCGTCTAATAAGTGGCACGCTTCCATTTGGGGTGGTGTGGGTGGTCGCAGTTAATTGCTTTTCAATTAATCACGTTTTTGGATCATTTCTTCAGCTGTTGTCGGGGTTGGGGTCATCCACTTAGCTGGTCATTAAGTGTCAGGCTCAATAAATTATACGCTTTATTTGCATATTTTTTTTGCTAAGCTTTAGAATTTTTTTTTTTAAATCACTTACGATTGGGGTTTGCTGATTTTGTTGTGTGCGTAGAAAAATATATGTATTATAATTATCAATTATATTTATCAGTCTATTTTATTTGACAGTATTTAGTTTTATGCAGCTTTAATAAGTTATTCGAGTTTTTTCTTCTTCTCAGCAATTCAAACTTAATTTTTTACCCTTTATATATATTGTTATATTTATAATAGTCATAATTATTCATAATTTGCAAAATATGATTAGAGTTTGCAATTCAATTTTTTTTTTTTTTGATATATCCACAAACTACAGATACATTAGAACTTTATATTTAATTAGTATACATAATTACCCTAATTTTTGTATTAGATATTAATAATTATTGCATTGTATTTTCATTAAACCATTTATAAATATTCAAGAAATTTGTAGAGTTTCGTTCTCAGATTTGAATATTTGAATATATAATCATTATAATTTTATCTGTTCTATTTCAATTTTAATAGCACATTAGCAAAGTCGAAAAACAAATGCACAGATCCTTCATATCCTGTTTACACACATAATTATAATGTGCGAAAAGGAAAACTAAAAACTAAAAAACAATTTGCATACAAAGCGAAATAAAAGAGCATGAAGTAGAATAATGTATGTAAAACAAAATCAACAACGGGACAATAATAGTAATTATGTTAATTATGCCAAGCATGCACACACACTCACACTCACACACGAACACTGACACACAGTCGTAGACTCCCCAACACTATCACCAGGCAAACATGGAAATGCAACAGTCGTTACTTTGTGTGTGTGTGTGTTTCTGTACCCTTAAGTGTGTATGTGTGTGAATGTGTGTACTTTCCACTTGCTTTCTTCTGCGTGCTACAAATTGACACAGTAAGTTGGCAACTGTTGGGTTCCTTTACGCCCAAACCCAAGCTCAGTGCACCTCCTTCACAATGAGAAAGGGGGCAAAGATAAAGTTCTAGAAATATGATAAACCGTGAACTGTATACCCTTTCCTCAATATGATAACAAATACCAATAACCATAATATCAAAAAGCTAAGAGTACTAGAGGGTATATGCAAAAGACAGAGTCTAATTATATTCTTTAAGAATACATATGTATATAGTAAATAATATTTATATTCATATTTAAGCGTGAAATATAATTTATATAATAACCATTATGTAATTGGTTTTGAGTAAAGTAAAAGTAATATAAATATAATTATGCAAATATTCAATGTTAATTAGAACTTAGACACGCAGTTATCCTGTTTGTAAAATCCATGTTAACCTTAACAGCAAATGTTGGAAATGTGTTAATGAATGAGAAAAGCTTTGGGGTATATTTACGTCTGGGTGCGACTGTATAAAGAAGTAAAGGAGTGAATGGGTGAATAACTGGGCGCAGTGCCTGTGCGAGTGTTAAATGAATGCAATGAATTATGTATGAATTACTGTGCAAATGTGCGCCACACCACACACACCACACCCACTCACACACACTTACTTAAACTCAAACAGGTAACAACAACGAGATGTGCAAACATTTTGGCCACATTCCCATTTGTACTGCACACACAATCATTCAGATAGAAATACCTTGTTGTCTGTGTGTGCGTGTTTTTGTGCCTTTGTGTTTTGCACCTGCACATTGTATTAAATATTTAATAATACTCGACTCTGTAAAGGATTTCTTCAAGTTATTCAAATGATTTGCTCATTTCCAATGTTTAATTTATTTGCCCCCAGAACTCGGGTTGTGATCTTTATTTACATTCGGGTTGCAGCTTGGCAAATACATGATTTAATTATTAAATATTGCAATGGTAATTACAGTTTGCCTCGAAGTGAGCATTTTGCATTTTGCATTTCATTTTCTTTACAATTATTTATTCAAAAGTGCATTTGCATTGCAGTTAACTCTGTGCTAATATTTCGTTTAGCTGATTGCAGGGTAAAATACAAATGAATAATTTATGCAAATTGCATTACTCAAAACACATTCACAAATATTGCAGAAAATGAAATTCATGTGTCAAGCATTAAATAAAAATATATTATTATTAATTCAAATCATCTATGTATTAATTCCATTAAAGTTTTTTAAATTCGTATCAAATATAAAGAATTTTCGTTTTTGTTTACCTCTCACTTGAATTACACACAAAAGAACTACATTTGATGCGCTTTTAATCGTTTTAAAAATGGTTACAGTGCAAACAAAGAAAAAGGGAGAAAAAGAAATTTAAATAAATTCGAGGCAAGCATAAAGAAATATGCATATCAAGTATACGCCCGGCATGCCCGCAAAATAATCCAGCGCGCACAAATGTGTTCGTTGAGCTCACTTAATTGACAAAATAAAAAGCAAAGCATATTAAAAATTCATTAAATAGAAAGCATGAACTACGACAACAACAAAGACAAAAGACACTTGAAAACAAGGTCGATTTCAGACTAAATAAATGTTGGGCTTGGGCTTGTGCATACAACTGAAACAACAATAACAACAGCAACCATGAGTAAGAGATGTTTAAGTAGCTGCATGCAGCACACAAGCACCATCATCAATCTTGGAGGATGCCACACGCATTTGCACACACACACACGCATGTGTATACAAGAAGTGTGTTGCCCAAAAGTTGGCCAGACAAATTTGTGCATTGTATGCGAAGTTGCCTGAACAAAACTGTGAAAATATATATATTGTACATATATTCAGTAATATGGCACAATAGCTTCATATATAAAGTCACTTGAATAGGTACACGATTTGTAAACTCTAATATTTATTTGTGTTAAATTTATTGTGCGTTTATCCTTAACAATTCAAATTATGCAATTATCATTAATATGTAGTTAAAATAGAAGAAATATGCACTTGATCTACAAAATAATGATATATTGAAGCAATTATACTCAATGTGCTCTTAGGTTTAAGTGATGTTATCCCAATTGTAGTGTAACGAAGAAGTATAAGAAAACTTTGTAATTAAATATAAAAAATAAATTCAATAGAAAAAAACATAGAAATTTTTCAACAATTAAATTTTTTTATGTCGTCTCAAACTCATAAATATTATTTAAAAGTTCAAAGTTGTCTTATATAAGTATAATATTTAATTTTAAATGACATCTAAAGTTAATAGCTCCTGTTGATTGCAAAATTTAAAGTCCCTTTTTGACACTATTGAAATGAACAGCACTGTTACTAGGTAGATATATATATATCCAAGCCAACTATATCCAAGAAGTTAATGTAGTTGCAGTTGAACTTGTGACAGTTTTGCGCCAGAACGGAGCTAATAAGAACCGCCAGTAACTAAGTAAGACACAGAGAGGCACTGATAGTGAAGGAAAAAGAGCGAGAAGGGAAGAGATCTATTTTCTGTGTGAAAATCATAAATCACACACACGACCCGTTCCGAAACTTTGCACTCTGTAGCTGAAACTCAATTGAAGCTTTAAACGAAGAGCAACAACAAGGCGAAAATTCGAGCTTAGCTTAGAGCGTTGCACGGTTGTTTTAAAGCAGCCGCAAATTGTCGAGCAGAATGTGGGAAAACGAAAACATTGCCTGTTAAGGCGATAAACTTGGTCATGTGTCGATAGCCACGCCCACAGGCAATCGGCGTTGACCACAGCACAACCGGTGCTGGAACATGTCCTGGAATTGACAACGCCACCAGCAGCCGTATAGACGACTCCTGCGGTTGATGGAGTCTTAAAGTGTTTGCGCTGCTTTTCTGTTGGGTGGGTGCTGTGTGGGTGTGTGGATGTGTGGGTGGCTGCTTAGGTGTTGGCATTGCATTTGCAGTGCTGCTTAAACGGTTTAAGATAATATCGGTTGAAGCTGACCGCAATTACGGTATTAACCGAGCGTTAAGTGGACTTCTGTTTAATAACACGAACTAATTAAATGTTTTTCTCCACTGTTATTGCACTTAATTTTTATAGCACATTGTCTTGATTAAATCTGTACATTGAATACTTTAGTTTAGCCAAGTGCATTCTCATTAAGAGGTTCTTCATTCTTTCCGTTTTACAAAATTCGCTTCTTACAACTGCTTTGATGAACCACATTTTCCATTACAACTACAAATGAGATTTTGCAAATGTGCACATCCAAAAGAATTCCAACCGAATTTCGACCTTTGTTGTTGTCTCTCCAATCTTTCAAATTTTTTTTCTTTTTTTGCATATCCTGTTACCCTGAACTGTGCGATAAAGTGTATAAAATAAATAGTTTATGTCAATATACATAGTAAATTTGTTTGTCTATAATTCAATTCTATATAGCTGGCAAAACTCAATCGGTAACCATGTTTTGAGTTTCAGATTGTGTCTTAATTTTGGGAATTTTTAAAAACACAATTTTTATTTTAGAAAAAATATTTCAAAAGCAAAAATTTATTTCAAATTTTACAACGCAATTTGTAAAATATTTACGTATAGGGTATTACCTAGGCGAGCATTTGGAAACAGTATGTTTCGACTATGTCTGCATTTGCGAGATAAAAATTTGCTGCCTGGCAATTGAATATTTGCTCGATTTTTTCTTAATTTGTACCAATTGCAAAGTACTCAAACTGAGTGTAGCACTGGCATGCGAATTTTTATGCAAACTATAACAGAAATTGTACCCGGTTGAACCATTTGCCAGCGAAATGTTGCATCGACTGGGCGTTTGTGCAGCTGCTGCAAGCAACAACGCTGCCAACAGCTACTGCAACTGCAATACAAAATGAAATTCACTTTGAGGCAGCCAGTTGATAGGTTTATATGTATATCTATATATATATTTGTTTATTGTATTTCACATATGATATTCAGTTGGCAAAAGGATGGCATGGAGTTTATTGTGTAGTTACTGCCTGAATTGGTGGGCATATATATAGATATATATATAAATATGTACAAAATACATATGAATTTAAACTGTGCAGAGGAATAGCTGAAAGGCTAGAAAAGTTGATGCAAAAATGCGGAAAAATGCATGTATTTTTTGTTTTATAATAAAAACACGGTGTTTTATGCTTGCTTTTGGTATTTTCTAAATTACTTTGTAGTTGTTTAAAAGTTATAAATTTTTCAAAATAAAAAAATGAAGAAAATCTTTAACTGACATCTGTGCTTCAGCACTACAATAACAAAATAACCCTACAGACCATATGTGTATCTATTGGGGTGTATCTTTATGTGGCGCACGTGTTTGCTACGTTCAGGAGGCGGTTTTGGGAGGCACCGCTGTGCGTGTCCTGCAACAAATCACACATAAAATTTATTAGAAATTTCAAATGAAAGTGAAAAGTAGCCGCTGTCATACGGCGCATTCAGACACTCGCTCATTCGCACTCACTGGTACTCAGTGGCATTCACTCGCACTCAGTGACTCATTCATCCAGTTATATGACCTTTTTACGCCATTTTCTGATGCTTTCTATTACTCTTTGCAGCTACCAGGATATCTTGCACATACCAACATCGTTTCAACAATTTTCAACATCATTGGGTCCAATTGTCGATGGACACGTAATACCAAATCAACCATACAAGGTCATGGGGCATTATACGGAGCATTTCAGCCGGTTTGTTAAGCAATTGCTGTCACAGTTCTCTCTGCGTCCCTTTGCCATTTCTTTTCCATCAGCTTTTGATATTTGCCTTAGACCTGACCAACGAAGAAAGCTGCCAAATAACCCAAGGACTATTTATTTATTGTTGCGTTACTTGATTAGATGTTTGGCATTTCAACATTTGGCATGTAGCTTGTGGCATGTGGCATGTGGCATGTGGCATGTTTAACCCTCAGGTAAAATCAAATCGCTCGTGAAATCCAAGTATGCATTTTAAGCGAATTGAGCAGCCATTGGCTATCATCAGCTGAATAGCACCTCGAGTGCCACACTGTTGGGGCCTAAAGGCAGGTTAACACTCCACTTAATGGTATGTTTTAATGTCTCGCCTTCGACCCTCGAGAGGTCAAACAAAAAGTTAAACAAAGTCCTTGAAGTAGTATATATTTTTCACAGCATATGGCAGACAAATTACAAATCCCGAATATAAATGGATACCCTTTGCCACAGACGTTAATCATTTTTAACAAATATTTGCGATTTATCGCAAGTAAATTCTGAATAATTTTCCTCTAAGTAAACGTAAGCTACAGATTTATAAGCTTTATAAGTTTATTCAACTTTTTTATTTTTTTTTTTAATAGCGGCGAAAGCTTAGGTTGGCTAAGGTTATGCAGAGGTTACAGTCGACTTTTACAGTAATATTATAGCTTTACTTTGTACTTGAATTCATTTCATTATTATTTTAACATCATTTTAAAACATTAATTAAATAAAAATAGAAATTGAAATGGAATATAATATTTAGCTAATACATTAAAAATATTTGTGTCAATATCAAGCTAGAAAAAGATTAAATAAGCCGTGCTCGTATAAAAATAACTTCGAACTACAAACAACAATAATTGTTGATTCCAAGGAGCCCCAATATCAACTCGAGCTTGTCAAACATTTCACAAGAAAAATATCTCATCTTCTTAAAAAATATTTCAGCTTTAAGAATTTCATTTGGCGTCTTTATTGATTTAAGATACTTTGGCTGCCCAACATTTTAAGCTCAGCAAGTATTTCCGATAATATCGAGCTGTGTTGGTGCGCGGGTTTCAGTTTGTGATGTATCCACATCAATCAATCAGGCAACAAGTAATAACTCAGGCCTTAACAAAAGGGTTCATTTCAGCATTTTTTGTGCTCCTATCAGCTTCTTTTGTTATCTGAGTTTATCTGTCTCTCTCGCTTTTTTCTCTGCTACGGCATCTCTCGTCCCACTTTTTCCGCAAACGAATGAACATTGTGGAACGTGTCCATTTGCTTTTGGGATGCTCCGCATAATCGAATAAAATGCGTGATTAATTGGATTTTAATTGTTATCCTTTTGCAAGTCGAACGTGTTTTAGCCGTCGACAAGATGCTACATGCAGAAAATGGAATAATAGCTGAAAGGAAGTCCCATTAATTACGGTTTATGGGCAGACGGGCGAGGGTGGATTGGGGCGTGCTGCCCCCAACTACTGGACAGGTAACTGAACACTTGGCAAAAGTAAATGGAAGCACGTCTCACACGTTTTCCGCTGAGTTTTGCGATTTTGCGATTCGGTTTGAATTTCATTTTGAAGCACTTTAATGAAATGGCCATAGATCAAAGAGGTAAATAAATAAACCGGTAAGCAAGGACAACAATTATCGGGATAGTTGCACGCTGAAAGCCTCCCCGTCAGCGCCCTTCTTTGCCCATTGAACAAGCTTTGCATTTAGTTTTATCGATAGGACGCAAAACTTGCCCAGACACTAATAACTTTGCCATGCGCTTTGTTAGACCACAGCAGGATATCAGGCGCGCAACAGGACACAAAATATGTAGTTGAGTGGTGCTGTTTGTGGTGCTTGACACCACCCTGGGCATTATCATTTTACCATTCAGCATTCAGATAGCCAAGTTAGTTTTCATTGCCGTGCAGCGCACACCATTTATCAGGCAGCGTAACAAGTAACGCCGCAGGACCTCGTTTTATTCTAGTGCTTTTAAATGCCGTTTATAGCAATTTCATGGGCTTGTCTGCTGTAACGATTGATGCACTGAGAGTTGTGCTTTATGTGTTATTCTTCCGATTGTTAAATATGACTAAATATAAAGGGATAAAAAAAAATAACAATTAAATTAATTGGACAGTGTACTAAATAAATGTAGTTGAAGTTAAAGTTAAGTTATTTTGATTTTTTTTAATTTTTGTTATTGTTGCAAAAAATAATATATCTTACTTACTAAACTAAACTTTAATTTGCTAAATTTGGAAACTACAGGTATATATTAAAATTAATAATATATGTATATTAAAAAATATATACAAAATACATAGTTTTTCAAAGTGCATATATTTTATTATTTTAGTGTTTAAAATTAATATTAATTTACATTTTTGCATAATTTTTTTAGTTTTTTGACTTTTTCCAATAATTTCTTGCAGTGTCAAAAATTACTTTTCACATACATATATAAATGTAATGCACGGCTAACTACTCACATATTTACTGCAAGCTATAACTCTTTAGCGGCCATCTCAGTCTAACCTGTCTCTCTCTCTCTCTCTTTCTTACTTACTCTATTTCACTCTCTTGCTCTCTCTTATAGTCCTGTTTGCTGTCTCTTGCAGTTATGATTTATTATTCGGCATCACGGAGTCAGAATCCTATCATACATTGGCCGCATTAGCACTCGAGGAAGGATTACGTGAAAATGAACGCGATAATTTATTGCGCTTCTATATGCAGAGTCGCTTTGATGTACGCCCCGATTTGGCATTGGCTGCCACGCTAAAAAAGTAAGTGAAATTTATGCGCTATTTTATGATATGGCATGAAATACAAGCCGTCATCGTCGGTTGAAGGGGGTAGGGGAAGCTATCGGGCGGGTAAAGTTACAACTTGGTTTGCATTTAACACTTTGCAAAGTGTACACATACATAGCCAAATCGTTCATCTCAATTAGAATTGTTTATGTGGCAATTTGTTTACTTTAAGTGGCAAGGATTAGCGACGCCGGAGCCTACAAAGCGGCTCAGCAATTTCGCGGCGCTGACGTCAGAAAACGCTGCGCATTAGCATTGCTTTAAATTAAAATTTATTCGCAGTGTAGTCTAGCTGAAAATTGGAAAAATAGAGTGAATAAATTGGATTTATATTTGATATACAGCTGAGTTCAAATAGGTGGATGAGGCAATAAATGGTAATAGAGATATTCATGCGAGTCTTAAACATATCCATCCACATATGTATATATGTGTTACATACACATATATGTATATTTGTATAAAATAATTTAAATGTGACATGGCTTAGGATAAATATTCTATTTTTATTAATTGTTAATAGCAACTAATATTAGTAATTTGAAATAATGCTAAAAAGTATGCTACAGTTTTTGTATATATAATATTTGTGAATCAGGATAAACAATTATTATATTTAATATATTGATTTGGCTAGTTGAAGAAAAACAGAAATGCAGAAAATAGGTTTATATTATTATAATTGTACCTTAATAATGCAATTTCTACATTCGTTTAGTTTAGTATTAAAATATGTATAGAATATATTGAATTTATTAGGGCAATATATAATTTTATATTATTTTTATTTTTTTTTTACCATGTTTAGCTCTTTAGTAATATGTGCCTAATTAGTGTCAAATATGAAACATACAGCAGTCAAGCGAAAATAGAAAAATGTTTTTATGCAGTCATAAATAATAATCAGACTATGAGAAAGGTTCCATAGGCTCCACGGGCGAGGCTCAGACCAGACAATTATGCCAAGAGTAAGTTAGTTATTACTGCGACTCTGTTCAAGTCCCTTTCGGCTTTTGTGCACACATTCATTATACCGTTCATTTCATTCCTTTGCGGAGCAAAACAATGCCAGTGACTATCTTATTTCCAGCAGCCAGCAGGACTCGAGTCAAGTTTTGTGGGTAGTCCTGTTTGTGCCGTGCAATAAATAAATAGCACAATGCACAAAATTCGAACCCCACGGCCCCGACCACGCCCTCGCAATGTCAACGTTTCAGCTGCAATTCCTTATGTGAGTGGGTGTGTGTGTGTGCTTGGTAGAATTGGATTCCTTAGAGACGCGTCGAGGTTGGTCAGAACGACACTTTATACAATATATAAAGTTATTTGCACAAAAGAGCGCAATTGTTTCTGAAGACGCACGGCAAGGACTCTAAACGGCATGGAAATGGTGATGTAGCAGAAATGTTTAAGAACTCTAGCAGCTAGTCGAATTTTAAATGCTCTCTAAATAACCCGTTAGCATTGTTTAGTTTTCAAAGCTTAAAATACCAATTAAAATTACAAGTTAAATTGTGTTTAGAGGTGCCCGTAAAGCGGTTATAAGCGGATTGTGAAAACGTCAAAAAATGTCAGCTGCAGGCCAAGTGCAAGTACCTAAAAGCTATTTCTAACAGATATTTTTCTCTGGGAAATTCCAATTTTTAAATACAGTGTAAAAGAACAACTCAAATTCCACACAAAAAAAAATTATGAAAGCTTGAAAACCTTGTAGAAAAACTGCTTTCAAAAGGGTGTAAAAGGGGTTGTGTATAAAAAATGTTTGAAAGCTGCAGGCCAGTTGCCAGTAGCGGATAACAGCAATAACACCCGCAACAATGGCAACAAAAAGAAACACCAACAGCAAGAACAACAATAGCAACAACAACTGCAACAAACAAGAAGAAACAACGACAAACAAACGATTGAAAGGAAGTTCACACAATCAACAACAGATGCGCTTTTTCACATGCGAATAACTGAACATGGAAACTCTCCAGGGAAATTGTTTTGTATGGAACTGCCTGACGCTGCTTGCGAGGCTTTCCTGCAACACACCCACGCACACACACTCGCACACTCATTCCCGCTAGCTGCAGCTGAACAGCTGCTGCACTGCATCCCAGTGGCAATGCTTTGTTGTCCGTCATTGAATTAAATGGCAGTCCCAACAACAACAACAACAACAGCAGCGGGCAATGCCTCGGCACTTTTTGTTTCGTAGCTCAACATGACGCACGGACAGATGGACAGCTGAACTAGACGACTGGACAACAAGACAGCTGGAGAGCTGTATAGATGTAGGGCATCAACAAAGCGAGTCGCTTGATTCTCCCAGATATGAACTTTGCCTGTTTTTAACAATATTCTGAAATCCCCCGCAGCCTGAAAAACTTGAACATGTCTCATGTGCACAACACGTTTGAAATGCATCACTATTTTAAGTGAGGGGGGATTGTTCGGGGTATTGACATAAGGATTCGACGGGTCACTCTGATAAAAATACTTTTAAATGTCATTCAATGCATCAATTGAGTTGTTGTTTGCGGTCGGTTCATCTGACAATAGGTGCCGCCAAGAGCTACAAGAGATGCATATCAAAATATGCAACTATATGCTTAGGGGGCAGTATGAGTGCGATGAAAAAGTAAAGAGGGAGAGCGAGAGAGAGAGAGAGAGAGAAAGACAGACAGAGAGAGAGAGAGAGAGAGAGAGAGAGAGAGAGAGTTGGCATTATTATTGATTTTCTTTATTGGGATTTTAGCTTTACAAATAGATTCAATAAATGGCTTAAATTTAAGAAAGGAAAATACGTAATTGGTGTAAGTAAATGGAAAAATTAACTTATAAGTAAAGTTTTGTAAAGAGAGACTTAAATGTTATTAAAAAGGAAAGGAAAAATAATAAAATGCTGCTTAAAAGCATAGGTATAAAATAATCAGAAAATTCTTTAAATGAATTCTAGGTAAAAATATTGTTAAATAAACAAGGTTAATTCGGAAATTTGCATTCGGAAGTTTATTTGATTTTAGAGGTTAATTTTAACTGGAAACTATTATTTTCTAGCAATATGATTGCATTGTCTAATAATTAACTATTATTTATAACAGACAAACACATACCACACGCTCCAAACAACAAATTGTTACACGTCCAATCTGCAAGTGTGACAGCTCAAGTGCTGGTTTCGATAAGTGGAATCAATTGAATACGATTGCAACTTCAATATGCCACACTATTGCCTAAGTAGCTTAGTGAAAATTTCGCTTTGCTAAAGACTTAGCACATAACACATACATACACATACACACACACACAAATACACATGCTCATATATAGTTTTAATACTATATACTTCAGACATGCTTTAATTCATTGGGCAGCTAAAAGGAGACAGGAGAATGCGAGCCACTAAATAAATGCCTCTTGGCTAACGCCTCACCTCACCTCTCCTCTTCTACCATTTCAATGGGCCATTAATCTGAGTTGGCATGGCGAATGTGTGTCGGATTTACGTTTGAGACCAGCGTACAAGTGGAAGTAGTACTAGAAGAAGAAGACAAAATGCGCTGTAATGCTGAAATGGACAATTTCATGGCTAGTGTAAATCAAACATGCCTGCAATTAGACCAGAAGCACACACACACCCACACACGACCTGCTTCACCTGGCAACAGCAGCAAGTGGACAGCCCAATTTAGGTGCTATGTGGCAGCCCCCAAACAATTTGAGGCAATTGCTCTGAAACTCATTAGCATGCGGCATGGGACCTGGGTGTGGCAGCTACTGTGACTTTGTGAACCGGCCCTCTCCTCCCTTGTTGTTGTGCGATTTTTGATGTTACTCGACTCGCCGAGCAGCTAATATTGGCCACATGCTCTGCACCAGTGTTGCGAAACATCGCTTCGTACCGTTACAAGGCTCGCCCGCACCGGGTCCTGTATCTGTAGCTGTATCTGGCCAGCCATTAAATGCAGCACGAAAACATGTCCAAAGCAGGCTAAAGGGGCCAACACAACCACCCAAAACCCAAACACGAACACATGATACCCACCACCCACTAGCCTAAACGGCGAGGTCATCGACAAAGCCTAGCAAAAAAGAAAAAAAAAAGCCAAAAAAAAAAAAACAACCAGAGAGCCAAAAAGTGCCATAAAGCAAAGTGTTGAAAGTGGCGCAGAGCCTAGAAGTTAAAATGTTGCCCCAAAAACTTGCGACAGCGCCGCAGATAAAATGACACAAAATACGCTGCGTGGAGGATGCTCAAGTCCTGACCCTTTAGTGTGAGCATGTGCTTAAATGAAATAAAACTGAGCCAAGGTGAACAAAAGAACTGCAAGTGCCTCCCGACTCAAGTGGGGCCTCAAAGTGAAATTATTAGAAATTATGCACAAAGTTGCAAAAGACTCTGAAAAAAGGCACAAAAGTTGACAAGAAATTGCGCCACTTGCCTCAGAAGGCAGAGAAAATTTATTAAATATATATTGAAGTAGTCCAATCCAAAGGGAAACAATTTCTATTTCAATTTCCGCCTGTGCAGCTCCTAAAAGTAAAAATATACTTTTTTCTTTCGAAATATTTTTTGTTTTAAGTGTTTCTTTGGAAATTCTTCGACAGTTAAATAAAATTACGCGGGATTTTCTTGGGCTTACGTAATATTAGATTATTAAAATTTAAACTTGTTGAATATTTATTTTATTGCAGCATTAACGATTTTTGTGTGTATTGAGGAAGTAAACATGCTGTAAAACTTGCATTTGACCAAAAAATATTATTTATTTATTTATATAAATAAAGTCGGTAGTTAAATTAAATTTTTATTTTTTTTATTATAAGATACAGACTGTAACTTTTTGCGACCATGAAATCTTTCAGTTTTCAGATTCTAATTCTCGAGCAGTTGTTATTTCATATTATATATTGGTATTATTATTATTTTATTTACCTGAAGTAATTTATGAAACTCACCCACTTTTTTTACTTTTTATAACAACAACTAAAGTTGTTGCTTATCTATAAATACATAAATATCTGAGACAAGTTAAATCGCATTTTCCAAGATTCAACTTGTCAGTGTTCGGTGCGTTTTATAAACTGTTGCATTGCTTCGAGAAATGCCCAGCTTATTTTAAAGCCAAACGACAGGACGTAAATTTAATAACAGCCAACGGCTGGAGGCAGCAACCCAGCTCAAAGTGTCGCTGACAGCTCTATTGTCATTTTAATTTTGCCAATTTATAAACCGCAACGGCAACGCAGAGCTCTTTAATTACCAGATAGTCATGGCCATAGTAGCCACAGTGTTGCCAAACATGCGCCGCCAGACACGTAGATAAGGCAACAGCTTTGAGCAGCTGTGGATCTGAAGTCCTGGGGTCCCGGGCTCACAGGGGTCCAGGGTCACAGGGTCGATGGCGACAAATGCTGGAGGCGTTTCTGGCCAACAGACGCTTAATGGCATAAGCTTATTTATTTTAATATTATTATTATTTATAAAAAATATGCAGACCATGCCACAAGAAACTGCTGTCTGCGTTGCGTTGATGTTGGTACTGTTGTTGTTGTTGTGATTGCTGTAGTTGCTGATGTTGGAGCCTTGGGGCTATGATGACAGCGGACGAGCTGGAGCTGAGTGTGCTGGTTAATTTATAGTCCTCAGGCTGCTACCGGAAGTTGCATACATTATGTGCACAGCGTCTGGCCTGCAGCAGATCGGATAAAAGGGTCCCCAATACAAAGAGGACATAAACTTTTAAACGCCACTGTCTGCCGGTGCCTTTTTGTGCGTTTTGGCTTTAATGCGTCGGCTAAATATGCACATTGTTTGCCAACAACTGACGCCCACGCTCTTAGTAAATCACACGCTCTCTCTCTCTCCCTCCCTTTACCTCTCGCTCTCGCCTGCAACGTCAGATACGTGGGTGGTTTATACAGTTTGGTTGATTGTTTCAGAAAATTTCTTAAGATATGAGAAGTTTTAAAGCATATGGAAGAATTGTTAGGGAGTTAATATAACACAGCATAAATAAACTTCATTTCTAATTTAAAGAAACAGTTATCTGTTTAAGTTTATTTTGAATCTGGATTATTATCAGTCCTATTGGTACAACCAATCTTTCAGACCAATTACAATTCAGGAGTTTTTATTTTAAAATGTGGATGCATTTATCCATAGCTTAAGCACACTATCTGATAACGTTACTTTAGTACAAGTTCTGATAAAAAGATTGAATAACATTTAAAAAGCACATAAAATAAGTGCTAAAGGTAACGGTGTTAGTTTTTATGTCTATGGTTTTTTAAAGATGCGTAGGTACTATCTATCTACATATCCACTACTGGATATAATATAAAATATAATTTTTTCATAATTTCATATTTGGTAAACTTGTATAACTTTCTGCTGTTTGTTCTCGTATATGCGATCCCATGTGCATAAGTGTCACTCGATGGAGCTGATGCTCTTTGGAATATATGTAGAGAGTATGTTGTATGTTTCAAAAAGTTTTTCGGCTGTTGCAGCGGCTCTGCAGTTGCTGCTGGAGAACGTGTTGTTTGCTCGCTGAAACATCATAAATTACATGCGTGCTTTTTGCCACACGCCTCTTGTGTGTACGCGCTCAAACTCAATCTGCTGCCGCTGCCGCTGCTGCCACCGCTGCTGCTGCTGCTGCAACCCCTTTCAAGAGCAACCCCCAACGCCCACTCAACTGCTCGTGTTATGCATACGTTCAACGTTATTTCTGGTTATTTTTTTATTATAGTTGTTGTTATACAAGTGCAGCATGCGATGGTGTAGGGAGCAGGCGGGGAGGTGAAAGATGTGTTCAGTAGATGCGAGTATTATATTAATGTTTGTTGGCTCTATAAATCTGTGAATGGCAAAAATTTTAATGTCGAAATTTTATTCATGAAGTGCGAACGCAATGCGCGGATTCTGGAGGATTGTCAGCTACGGTTTAACTCGGCTATCTACAGTTGCGGATACAGATACATATGTACACATCAAGTGGGAAATTGCGTGAAGTTTAACAGCGTATCATTTTTATTACACTAGTGAGCATGATAGTGCTACTAAAAGTTTTTTTGTTTTAATCTACTTATGTATTTGCGATTGGTGGCTTTAATGCAAAAGTCTTAGTTGATTTAAATTTATTTTGTTTTTTTTAATTATTTATTTCATTTTTTAATTATTTATTTCATAATTATTTATTCCAATCACTTGGAGGCTGCATCGGATATATATGGGATCAAAAGATTAAAACTTTAGGTTAAAATTAAATGTAATTCATATTCACTTGATATGTAACACTATATATATTTTTTTTATATATCTTTTATTATATATTATTTTGCACACTTATATATATTTATAGAGTTTTATATTTAAAGTTAATTGCTTAAATTTGTTGTGCTGTGTAAGTGCTGAAGTGTAATAAAATGATGCTTATTGCATTCGGGGTCTCATAAATGCGAAAGCAATCTTACACACTTCAACCAGACACCCGCACAGACAAACACACCAGCCGCCAACCCCAGTACTCACTGTGGCCCACTGTACAACAGTTATTCATAATCGTTTGTCCATATTTTGTGGACTATGTAAACAACAGAAGCAACAGTAACAACAATAACAGTAAACGTTGCACACAAAGCGGCCACAGCCTGCGGTGGGGCAATTTTGGTAAATGGTCGCGGTGCACGCTGGCGTATGAGTAATATATATATGTATATATATAAATGTATTTTGCATGAGGCTGGCTTACAGAAATGCTGCAGCGGTTCGTAACAATAAACGATTGCAATGTGTGTAAAATAAACGTGAATTCCATAAAGAGCTGTTAGTGCATTAGAATAAAACATCTAAGCAATTAAAAAATATAATTTATTTGATAGTGTGTCATTATGGGTCATGTGTGTGCTTTGTACCGTGTCAAACAACCGACACACACACATACGAAGACGTACAAATATATGTATATACAGTTTTTTGTTCAGTCTGACAGCTCTTTTAGTTTCGCATTCATTTGTGAGAAATCCCAGCGGCTCGTGTTCACTATTTAGCTAGAACTGTGCCTTCTAGTGCTGCCAGACATCACATCCCGCTTAATGGGGCCAGCGGCTCGTGTTGCCCCGGCCATATGAGTCGTGTTAAGTGGGGTCTACGAACCCCTCTGAACCCCAGCAGCCACCCCTTTAACCCTAGCCCTCAACATAAACATTAACGCCCGAAAGTGTTCTCCGGCAGAGATACAACCCGTTTTGGCTTAGCTAGTTATTTAAGCAAATGTTTGAAGTGCTGCCATATTATGCGTATGTGTGTGTGAGTTAGTGTGTTGTGTGTGGCCTGAGAACGATTAAATGGATTTGATTTTGGGGCTGGAGCAAAGGCTCTGATTCGACTTTGTTAATGTATGCTAATTTAGGCTGCATATTTGTGGCTGAGCTTGTTTTGGGATTATGAATCTCGAAATGGAACTGGGAAATGCCTTAGCTGATGGCAAATCTGTCAATTATTAAGAAAGCATCATTTTAACTGAGGAATGTACCAATTTAATCTTAACTATTTATACAATGCAATATACAAATAAAATTTTCTTTGTGTTTTGTTTTAAAATTTGAATTTAATTAACATAATAACCAGCCTAAGAGACTTTTCACATTAAGTACCTCTCCATACAAATGGACTAACAATTACCATAAGCTATTAAGAAAATATTCTTTCTAATCATTTCGAGCGACCTGTAAACTTTTATCCATTTCAGTTTAAGAACAATTAGGAGCTCAACTGAAAGCGAACAACTTTCACTTAGGTTCATTGAAGCGTAATCCGACGCGAGCGTCAAGTGTTAACACCGACACGACGACGCAGGAGCGCATCCTCGACGTATCCGAGTGCAGATTCTCATTTAATGCAATTTAAAATGAAATTGAATTTTATTTGCACAACTTCATTAGCAAAACCCTTCAGCAAATTCATTACGACTCTGCCAATGACTATCAAAATGTAGGGCACTACAAATGGCGGCAGTCAGCCAAAAGTTGACTGTCACACACACGCGGACACACACACACGCACCAATACACTGCCACACTCACCTACGAGCACTCGAAATGTCTTCTCGAGTGCGGAAATATTTAAAGTGTCACACATGCTGTTCGGAAATTAAATGTGAACATTGCTTATGCTCAGCCAGTAAAAGTAGCTGTGGAGGATGGGAACTTGCTGCTCTGCGACAAACAGACGCTCCATTACACTGTCCTACAGCATAACCAAATATATTTTTTTAAATCAAATGATAGTTTTGCCTTGTTTTCAGTAATTGATATGATATATCAACCTTATATATATAACCTTTAAAACACAGTTTACTACAACCTTCGTTTTTAAAAATATATATCGCTGTTAAAAGTTTTGGGGTATCAATAAAGAAATTATAATTATAAATTATACCATGTTGTCTTTTATCCCATTCATAATATTTTCCTTATATTTAAAATGTTTCACATTTTGCTTACTTTTTAAATCTTTAAAGGTCATTTTTAAAACTTATTACTTATTAATAGCCTAAGAAGTTATGTTTATTTATTTTTATGGCATCGAATTAGACCTGATCATATTTGAATAGCCTAATATTTGGCTGCACGCCAAATTGTGCATACGAAAGTAGCCCTGGAGGTAAATGGATATTTGGTTGGCTTAGTTCCTTGGATCATTTTAGAAAAAAGTGACCACGGAGGTTGATAAGCCAGCTTTTGGGTCTCCTATCAAAATTATTTGTGCACAAACCGTCGTCGTATTAGTCATTTTTTAAATTATATCAAGGTTTTCAAAAAAATACTATGGGGGAGACTATAAAAGTGGCATTCAGCTGCAGTTATGTTGGATAGTGTTCTTCTTCTTCTCTTAGTGTTTATACAGTTTTGTGTGCCGTGTGAATGGCCACAGCCAGCTCAGCTCGCCGACAGTTAAGGTGTCTGTCTGGATGTCTGTTTTTCTCTGGCTGTGTCTCTTTTTGTGGGCGTGGCATGAAAACCAAATGACGTTGTATGCTTTTGTTGTGGCATCTTCCACTTCTTGCTCCATCCCCTCTAATTTCTCATTGCATGCTTTCGAGTGTTTGTTTTGCATATTTTTGTTGGCCGCCTGCCGGAGGCGTTTGGCGTTTTGCGTTTTGGGTTTCAAGTGTTTTGCGGTTAGTTTTTGAGTTGAGCGTTTAGGTAACGTTTGTTTGGCCTCCTTTGTGGCACATTTTGCGGTGCGTATACGTAACATTGTGGCACGCAGTGTGTAGCAGTATTTATTAAATTAAACTGTCGTGCCCGGCTTAGGTTTTTGGTAAACTTTGTGCACAGTTAAAGCTGCATTCGCTTTGCCCTAAAGTGCTTACATATGATTTCAGCTGTGGATTGCAGTTGTTCCTTTTTTTTTGCTCTCTGTGCATTTGCCCCACAAAACTTTTAATTACACATTTGCTTTGGTTTGCTTATGCGATTTGCTTTTTCATGTGTTTCCGTATTAAATCTGCTTTTGTCTTTTTATACTCTTTCGCGAAGTGAAAAAAGTATATTGGTTTGGTGCAATTTTCGGTTTTCTGTCCGTCTGTCCGTATGAACCCAAGTTTTTTCGCCGCTATTAAAGCTAGGGACTTAAAATTTTGAATTTTTGATATATACTTAATATTCCGGCTACGCATGCTTTTCGACAATTTTAATGACGGACTTACCAAATAAGGTATGTAAATAGCTGGTGACCTCTCCGGAGGATTTTCTTAAACAAAATTTTCCAAAATAACATAAATATTTAAGAATATGAACGTGTATAACACAGTCGGTGACGCCTGACTGCGACGTTTTTACTGGTTTTGTGATGCGTTTTTGCGGAAAACGGTTTGTTTTTTGGTGAAATTTAAACAGAGCAGAAACGCAAATTGTGGTTCGAGTTATAGTTTTCTAATTAAACAGATGCGAATTTCTTTTTAAAATTTTTATTTGCATGAACTGTTTATTGAGGGTAGAACATTATATTTGGTTTGTGCAATGTTTGTTAGCTTAAACGTAGATTTTTGTTACCACATTTTTAAAGGCTAATAATAATTAGTTTTAGGAAAATGGATCGAACTGGAAATGATTCAAACTATCCTCAAGCAGTTTTCACACAAAATTTCTGCATACTGGCAGCTTCTCATTGCAATGTTCTGCTTAGTTGCGCATATTGACTAATTTAAGGAAATCTAGATGAAGAATTTTTGCCCAGCATGCTGTTTGAGCACTTTTTTAAGTAAACATAGACTTGACATCCTCACTTTATTTATTGCACACACGTATATAGACGCTGCTAGATATGAGAACAACAGCAACAACAGCAGTTGGAGAAGATGCTCTAAGCGCTTGCTCAAGTGTGTGAGATTACATAATAGAAACCGCAAATAAATATATCGCGTACTATGCCACTTGACATACGCAGCAGCAACAACAATAAAAACAACATGAAGCTATGTACAAACATGTGTCTCCGGAGACAGCAAGTGCTTTGCACCACGTCCTGCCGCAGGACTTGCAGCTCCAAAAGAAAATCAACAGCAAACGGGTAGAGCTGAGGGAAAGAGAGAAAAACGAAAACGCAACAGCAACAGCAACTGATATACTCTTACCTTGGGCCATACATTCATGATGAGTGCCACCCCCCGCCAACACAACCACACCACCCATACCACCCGCAGGCAAGCGCAGCGGTGGGTATATGGAGGGAAGGGGGGTGCTGCCTCTTGCCTGTTGTCTGTATCGAGGTCAAAGCGCATAACTTAAGTAGCCGACAATAAAATGCATAACATGGCGCACAGGCCAAAAGGCAAAAAGCAAACCTGAGCGAAAATGTAGAAAATATGGGTCTATTTATTTGTACATTAGGCCAGGCCAACAACAAGAAGAAGAAGCAATAGAGAGTAGCAGCAGCAGCAGCAGAAGATGTTGAAATACGCGCCTGACAGGCATTTGCTATGTATGTTTATATGTATATACATATGTGTGTGTGTGCAGCTGTTATACCCTTGTTTGTACCCCCAACATCCTCTACCCATCCCTGCTTGCACCTGACTGGAGCAGCTGCTAGCAAAAGGACAAGTGTTATGCTTGACATGTGCAGAGAACCCATTGAGCGCACACCCTGAATACAAGTTGTAGTTTTTTTCTTCTTGGGTGTGTGCATGTGTGTGTGCATCCTGCTAGGGCCATAATAATTTCACGCTGCGCCGGAAAAGCTGATGAGCTCCCAGCATAATCCATACTCAAAGTATTTTTTGGCAAATAAATCACATAATCAAAGCCAAATGAAATTGTGACAAAACGTAAAATTGACTTAAGACCCTTTGTAATGAGAAAATATATTTTTAGAAAAATTTTCAGTACATTTTTTGAAATGGGGGAATTTTATGTTGGCAGTTGAATAATTTGTGCAGTCATGTGTTTTTGACACATGAGTGATATATTTAATTAATTTGAAATATTTATGGCAAATCAATAATAATAAACTTATAATTAATCATATGCTTTTTAATTGATTTATCATATATATATATACATATATATAACATTTACAGCTTCGTCAAAGATTTATTTTTTGTATAAAAAGAGAAAAACTTTGATTACATTTATTTTATCAATTAAATTTACAATATATAGGTTTCCGATCCTTTAATAGTGTACGTTATTGTTTTTTTTTTGAGGTAAGACCAAACTTTTTTTAAAAACAATCATATAACTAGCACTTATAAAAACGAAAAAAAGTTCAGTTTTGTCATATTTATTTGTATATATGTAAATATATATATATATATA
>SCDS01000390.1:40280-83875 GCA_004149465.1 Drosophila nigromelanica
ACTTCACATGTCAAAATTGCGTGGGCGAAATTTTTGTACCGATCTTTAAAGGAGGTGACCAGTTATATACCTTCCAAATTTGGAAGCTTAAAATCTGTGGGATATATAGGCATTTCCAAATTTTTGGGCGGGCGCTGGGGGGCGTTCCAGTAGGCGTGGCCGGGATATCATGCTTGGAATCTGTAGGGAAGGTCACCAGCTATGTACATACCAAATTGGGTGTTCTATCGATTGGAGCTATCAAATGCATCGGTTTTTGCGATTACGGCGGCGGGAGGGGGCGTTCTATATATTTAAGCTTTTATTTCATTATATCGTTAAAATTCCACTCCATTTTTACACGTTATAATCGACTGTGTATCCATTTGCAACCCACTTTTAGCAACCCAAAGGCTCCTTGGAAGGGCACCTTTTTGAATTCGCATCTGTTGGAGTGGGATCGCTATGATTTGGACTGGCCGGAGTTTAATAAGCGTGCACAGGCCTATCTCAACATAGGTAAGTATAACAATGGCCCCAATCTTAAATACCTCGAATACTCAACCATCCACACCACAAACCTTATCAACTTTGCCAACTAACGAACACATTTTGATGCGTGGGCTTTGGTTGCAATTGGATTTGCATTTGTTTGGTCTCTGACAGGAATACCGCCGACAGTGGGCTACAAATACCGTCAGATTTACATGAATTTCTGGAACAAAGAGTTGCCGGACGAGCTGAATCAAATTGCGGCGATACAGGAGCAGGGCCAACAGCAGCTGGCCGGAAACGAGGTGATTACGGGTCACATGAGCAAATACGGGGCGCGTGACAATGGCGCCGACGATCCGGTGCGTACACTCAAATTGCTGCTCCAGGAGCCAATGCCAACGGGCAGTGAGCAGTTAGAGACCGCCGCGGAGAACATGTACAATGCCCCGCCCACATTCGGCCATGTGCACAGGCAGGAGGGTGTGACCACATCCGGCGAGGAGACGGCAACGCCGCCATCGCAGCACAACAGCGACTATGGGGAGGATGGAGCCGCGTCGGCTTCGCCAGCGACGCCCGCCGAGCCCATTGCCAAATCCGAGACGACCCTGCAGCTGCTCATCGTGCTGATTGCCATCTTCCTAGTGCTGAACGTGGCCATCTACGCGACGTTCCTGGTGCGCCAGCGCCGCAAGCGCCACACATCGCTGCAACGGAAACTGGGCGGCAACATGCTCAGCTACGATGGCGCCAACGACGATGAGCTGAAGCGCTGCAGTAAATCGCGCGACGGCGACGATAGCTACATCCTGGACATGGTGCGCAAGTCCAATACCTACGAGGCCATCAAGACGGGCCAGCGCTCGCCGGTTAACGGCTATGCCATGCAGCGCCAGCTCAGCAGCTCCACGGTGGACACGCACACCAAGGTGTGCGAGTGGATGTCGGCACAGCATCCGAATGCGAATGCAAATTCGAATGCCGCACAAAAGCTGCTCAAGTCGGGCAGTTTTAATACCAGCCCGCCGCCGCCGCCTGTCACCCAGACGGATGGGCGCCTCATCATCTGCCAGGACATTGAGGTGGCCGACGCCGCTCTGCTGACGCCGCAGCACATGCACGAGACGCAGGAGGGCATGCACTATGAGCTGCTGCTGCAGCGCCAGCACTCGGCGCTGACGGAGCCCAGCGAGGCCACATTGCGGCCGCAGCAGCACAGCCACGCCCACTCGCACTCGGATCCCGTGGACATGATTTTAGCGGCAGACGAGCAGGTCACGAGCTTTGTGCATGCGGATGATGTGGACATCAATGTGACCAGCCGCGACGAGGACGCCCTTGTGCTGCAGCCCCTCACCGCCGCCCAGCAGCTGGAGCTGCTGCGGCAACGCAACTATCCCAAGGTACTGCCGACGGTGCACGATTTGCACACGTGCCACAGCCACAAGCGCAACTCGCTGCCGCCGCAGAACTTTGCAGCACCGCTGCCCCCACCGCGCACCATCAGCAGCACGTTGGGCCGCCGGCGGCGTCGGGATAGCAGCAATATAAGATTGTGGGTCCCATAGTGCCCAAGTCGCCGGCGGCCTCGCTTAAGCGGATTAAGCACGTGCCAAGCAGCCGCCCAATGGATACGGATGCCGTTACGAGCACGCTCAGCGGCTCGTTTCAGTCCTTCGAGTCGGTGCCGCCAGCGCACGAGGCGACGCCGCCGCAGGGTGAACGCACCGAATGCGTCTATGCCATCGCGGCCAGCGCCAGCGTCAGTTCCTTGCCCGGCGCGAGCTCGCCCGGCAGCTGGTCAGCGCCGAACGGTGACGTCTATGCGCAGCCAACGAAGTCCGCCTCACGAACATCGCTCATACCGCGGCCGCTGCAGACGCCAGTTGAGGCACAGCCAGTGTCAACGGCAGCTGATGCGGCGCCCACATCTGCAGGTGTCACGCCCAGCCGCATACCGCAATTGCAGCGTCAGGAGTTGCCTCCGCCTGACAGGCAGCAGACAGCGAGTGCCACAACAGCATCAAATTCACGCATAGACTCCACCATCTCAAGTGATTCCTCGTCCGCCTCGGCTGCCTCCTGGCGCAACTCGACGACATCCTCGTCCTCGTCCTCGACGGGTACGGTGCGAACGGAACTGCAGCAATGCCCACAGCAGCCGGGTCGTAGCATTGCCACCCATATATAGAAGGCACGCCCAGCGGTGTCCTCAATTTGACACCATCAGCACAGCCCGCTGTGCCCCGCAATGCGACAGCAACAGCGTCAGCGACAGATCCTGTGCTGCCATTGCTGCCAAATCCTTTGACGGCTTGTGGTTTTGACTGCAATGAAAGCCACTCACGCGCGGCGACCCGCTCGGAATTGTCTAGTGTTTGCGCAAATTTAATAATACATTTTGGTCAAAAGTTTATCTTTGGCTTGGCGGTCGGATTGCAGCAGAGAAGTCGAGTATTGGAGAAACCAACCAGGAGCTGCAGCTTGTGGTCGCTTTGGTAGGCAAAAGTTTTGCTGCAACTGCAAGTTTCGTTTCGTTTTTGGCTTTGATTGAAATTAGGGAGCACGAATATCGAAATAGCTAATGAAAATTCAAATATAAGTTTCGTGGGGGAAATTGTAAGAAAAGAAAGTGGGCAAAACTACAGGAAAGTCTTAATAAAAATTATTTTAATTAGTTAATTAGTAAAAATAAAACGGGTTTCAAGAAAAAGAAGCGACAAGAAATATCTTAAGAGATATTTGAATTGAATTAGACATGAATTTCTGACATCAAAAATATGCAGAACGGGAGAAAATATATATACATATGCCATTTTAAATAAATTTGGATGTGAAAAATATGTAAAAAAAAATAATGAAAAAAATATATAAGAAAATTAACAGAAATTTGAGAGAGAAACATAATTTTTAATTTCATAAGAATTATAAATATACTTAATCCTATAAGAACATGAATTAAGCAAAATTAAATGTTTATACAAAACATTTTATAAATAAAGAAATAAATAAGGATATACTTATTTGATAAATTACAGAAAAAAAGTCAGTCAATCAAATACAAAACTTAAAATATATGATAAAAAAATTTAGGTCAGCTAAAGCAAAATAAAAATAGAAAATAAAAAGTATGCACAAAATGGAAAATTGCATATAGCTTAGGGTACATCTCTTCCCAAAGATATACAAAGTATATAACGAATATTTCATGGTATCTTAAAATATGTGGAAAGAAATATATATTTAACTTAAATAAATGTAAGAGTTATAATGAAATAAGATACAAGAAAAAGAACCCGAGAAAGAAAAACTGCTGCTGAAGCAAACAGATTTTATTTTATCGAAATCTTCAACAAGTATTATGAGAAAAAAGTGGGGTAAACTGATTGCTTTACGATTACCAAACACATACATATATAATTATATAATTATGCAGAATTCATGAACTAAGTAAATAACAATTAACCCGAATATAAGCTCACAAAAATATAAGCATATAATCAGACAGATAATTGCTATCTATTTACTTAGGCTAATTGTTCAGTACCACAACAAAAAGAAAACTTTACCTGTTTGCTCGTATTGTTATCCGCAGAGAAGCCAAACAATACGCAATTTCATTGGCAACAAATTGGCCCAAACTATTGTGTCAGCAATTTGGCCCAAACAGACGCTGCTTATGTAGCCCCGTTGTTGTCAATACACACAACACAGAGTTTTCATGGTGCTGCCAACTTAATTTGAAGTCATGGCAAAATCTCAAACAATGTCAACATTTATACAGTTGCAAATATCTCAAATATTTTAGATTTTCTGTGCAGTTGCTGCCGCAGGGAGTTACATCAAACTTGTCACCGCAAAATAGTTCTTCAGCAGTTGCCTAAACTCTATTCTGGCTGACATAAAGTTTTGTGACTGCCTTTTGGCCGGGGCCTTTGCGTTTGCGGCGCATTACTTTTTGATTTTCCACTGAATTGAGTTATTGTGCCGACATTTTCTTATGGGGGTTTTTATTTTATTCAAATGTCCTGTCAGGGAAACAAGGCAACAACTTCGGCCGACAAGTAAAAAAAGCTTTTTTTCTTGGTAATTCGAAATCCTTGCCGTAAACAAAACCAAAAACGCAGAGCGTACAAAAGTTGTAATTAAATTGTATGCCCAATTGAATTGTTTGGTTGTCAAGGTGCAGGCGGCGAATCCTTTTCGCATTTTCATATTTTCACTGCTCCATAAATATTTGTTTTGCGCTAATTTTTTAAGGTCTTTTATACTTCATTAGCTGGCCCCGCAGGCCGCCAGTTGTGAGATAATTAGGGGTACTCAATAACTTGTCGGAAGCACATAAATTGCTTAAATACAGCTATTTAATGGTTTTGCTTTGAGCTTATCTTTGAAGTTGCCGAAGCAGTGTCGAAAGGATTGACACATTTTTGCACTTCAAAGAGTGGCACAGTAAGGATAAAACATCCTGTGGTTTCACATATGAATGCCTCAATTTCCAGCTATACGAATTTGCCTGCTGGTCGCTTCAGTGTTAATTTGCCACAATTTCCAAATGCTTTGAGCGTTTTCTTCACTCAATTTGAACACACATTTCCTCCATCTTTTTTTTTTTATTTTGGCTTTGCTTTTCAGTTTCCTCAGCATGTGGGTTATTGCCTTTTGAGTATTTGCCTTTGTCTGTTGTTTAGACTCATGGAGTGAAAAGTGTTTAAAGCATTTAGTTAATTAAATCGGGCGCAACATAACCATAAGAACAGCTACAATCAGGAAATGCCAACGTGCGACGTAAGAGCTTACTCTATATTTGTGCTGCACTTTGAAGGATTCTCCGCTTTACGTCGGAAAATTCCCAAATACTTCTAATTGACTTCATTTTGTTACCCAATTTTGTTTTTTTACTATATACATGCCTTAGAGCGGGCTTCTTTTTGACACTGTACTGCTTTGTCAATAGGTATATGTTTTACAGCTGTAGTAATATAATAATATATGATAAATTTGTAATTTCAGGAAAAGGCAGAAAAATAGCTATTGATTTAAGGCAGACTGTTTTCTTAGAAGTATAAAATATTTCATATATTATCTATAAATTTGGTATTATAAATTTAAAACAGGCTTAAATGTATATCGAATTATATTTGATTTTGGTTAATTTTGACATCAATAATTATTTATATTTATTTATTTATTGTATTCTTTCATTTCCTATTCACTTTAGACTAATTTAAATTCAGATTTGTTTGCCTTGCAATTGGCGTGCGAAAGCTGTAAGATCTTTATTCTGGTATTTTTATATGTTTAATTATTTTTATCTCACTATTTTCCCTAACTATTATGGGTTTAATTCTCAAAATTTTAAATCTCACTCATTTACCAAAAATCACATTGTTAAAACTATTGTGTTTAAGTTACAAAAAACTACTTTAAAATGTAACCGCCAGCCACAAACTAATCAAAGTTCCTGCCCAGAAAAAAAAACACACAAATTATTTACCAAAATTTGCTGACAACCACAAATTAGTGTTAGCTCAGGGGTAGATTAAAATGGAATTCTGTAAGCTTGCTAGCTATCCACACATAAAAACAGAGCAAAATAACTTTCAAATAAATACGAACAAAAAGACGAGAAGACAAGAGCAGAAACCATAACTGAAACTTCCTGGAGACGGGCAAAATTCAAGCATTTTTGGCCCGAGTTTTGATTTATAGTTGCCAGTTTTCCGAATATTTTTTTGTGGTTTGCAGACGGAACTATTTCAATTGAAAACCTGTGGCCAGAGGCAATACAAAAAGTACGGTAAATATTTGTTGCAGCTTAATATTTAATCGTATTAAATTAAATGTGTCAGCGGGCAGGGGAAAAAGAATTAAGTAAAAATTATGTGGAATAAATTTGCATTAATTTAATGCGACAGGCAGGTAAATAATGATAATTGCTCATAATAAATGCATATGCAATAACATTTTTCCGGAATTTTTGTGTACGGGGCTTAAACACATCATGACTAATTAATCCACTTTATAATTAGTATTATAAGATTAATATTATTAAGCTATTTATATATATCCACAAAGATGTACAATAAATTACCAACAAGGTCAATGATTTAAATTCAATATCATTCAGCAATAAACTGGTTAAACATTCCACAACATGACAAGCCCCAAACCCTATTTAAATACAAAACCAGAAACAAAGAAAAATCGAAAATCAAAATATACGGAAAGCAAAAAAAAAAGGAAAAAAGCAAACAAAGGCAGCTATGCAAATTATGTTTTCTCGTGTATTCACTTTGTATGATGATGGCTTCTATTTAATAAATAAATAATTTTTTTTAATGCTGTGCTGGGACATTGTTTGACTTTTTAATGAAAATTTTCATAATTTAATACGCAGTGAGCACAAATCAACAACACGACATAACTTTAAAAAAACATGTGTAAATTATTTAAAAGCCAAACAATTATTATAATCTGTATTTGTATCTGTAAAATACAAAAAAAGTTAAGCTGCAAATAAAATTACATTCTACATTTAACATTTACTGTTTTCATTTTTTATTTTTTGTTATACCTTTGGGCTTTGGTTAAGTATATAATCAAAATATTATTTCAGCAACATTAAAAGTGTTAATATATCAGACATATTTAAAACTTGTTAAATGCACACCTTTGTATATTTTACCCATATATTAAATTCATTTTATAAGGTGTTCTATGTAAAACAAATCAAAATTTAATTTGATCAATTTTTATTGATGTGTCAAATATAAATTTTTAATTTGTATAGAAAATATTTTGAAGCGTAAATATTTTACTTGGTAAATTTACAACAATGTGCTTAAAATAGTAACTTTAATCTAAAAGCCACCTACACAATAATTTATATGTTCGGTGTGAACAGTCAAGTTCAATTTTCACATCAAAAAAGCCACATAATATTATATATATTATATTATATTATATTATATATATTATAGATCAATACGTTATTTTAATTCAACTTGACTTTGAGCCTCATTAAGCTGAAATTACATCCACCGAAATGACCAGTTTAACTTATTTTGTGGTTAAATTTATTTTGTTTGTATTCGAATTATATTCAAAATAATTGTGCTGAAATAATACAAAAATAGAATTAATTAATTATAATCACTTCGCTTATGCTTTTGTTGTTATAGCCATTTTTCGTTTGTCGAGTACATTTCCAACACATTTCAGTTTTCACTCATCTGCATAAATATTTGATTGTTTGGGTTGTGTGTTGTGGTTGAAGTTCAATGGACTGCAAAATTGCAACGTTTATTGTAAGTGGAATATAAACAAAACATTTTCCGAAATTGCATTTGAATTGCTTTGAACAGTAATTAAAGCTTATATATGAACCTTTTGCGATAATACATAATCAATATTAAATATATGATACAAACTGTTAAGTCAGCAAAATAATAGTAACGCAAGCAGAGAAAAACAAAATAAAGTGAAAATAAATAAATATAACATAAATTCAAAAAAAAAAAAATAATAATAATAAGTAATAAAATATCATAAAATATATTTTGTAATACAGAAAATAGAAAAATGTAAAAAAACAATATAAATTAAAGTTAGAGTTCGAAAAAAATATTCAGGTTGTAATCTAATTTAATTATGCAATTTAGCTTTAAGTCAAAATAATATAGAGGAATATAGCTGCATAATTTATTGCTTATGTGGAAGTTTTATAGACTTTTGTTGTATTCACATTTGGCTTATTTCATGCATGCACTTACTTTTTGTATTTTTCTGCTGCAGAAACACAAAAACACAGGAACCAAAGCAGAATTACAGAATAAAAGGAATTCTTGAACAGTAAATGGCGGAACAGCAAAGCGCAGGAAACTTTATAAAACGTGACTTGAACTAGAAGCAGCAGCAATAGCGGCAGCGGTGGCATCAAAATGCGTCGCCTGCAACGTAGCGATGTGGCAACGTCGTCTCCCGCCTGACTGGCTTCATGACTACACGAGACTAACTGCCTTCGAATAGCAATTAACGCCATGATATTGCGGTTCACCGGCACGTGGCATGCGCCATTTGTGCGTGTGTGTATGTGTGTTAATATGCTAAATGAGACGCATTGACAGCCACTTGGAACCAGCTATTTGTTCTTTATTTATATTTGTAGCATACTTTGCAGCGCCTTGCAGAGTTTTACGTTCCATTTGCTTATTGCAAACTTAAACTTGTGGGGACGATGACAGCGTTGTCGCCAACGTTGTGCCCCACTTTCAGCTACGTTTCAGGCAATTTGCAATTGGGGTCGTTGCAGCACCCTCCCCCTGCAGTGTGTGCCACGCATTTGTCGCTAATTTGGCGCGAATTGCCTTGGCGTCTCTGCTTTCGGTCCCTTTCAGGCAGTTCGGTTCGCGTCTCTCTTTTATAATTGCTTGCACCAATTGTTTTAAATGCTCGATGAGCGTACACAAATTGCTCGACAGCCATCACCACAGTCTGTGCTGGTCTGACTGCAGCCTTTTAACCCAGTTGAGTGCTCTTACACCATGCAACAGAGGTGTCGATGTATTCACGGGCCACACTTCATTACTATTATATATAACATAATTATTAGATAACAATAAATTAAAATAATTTAAATGTAAAAATTATTTTTTGTAAATATGATTCCAAGAAAACAATGCCTTTAGATAAAATTGATTTTATTATACAAAAAAAATACTCGTCCGCTTTTAAACACTTTGCCAGGAACTTATATGTGTTATTTACCAAAATCAATTATATTTTGTTTGCGTTAAGTTAAGGGTTGTTGTTGTCGGTCTGCTCATAAGCTTCACGCCATATTAATAATACTATTTTACTTTTTAAACCAATTTATGTTTTATTTACATATCTATTTTTTATTTATATTAATAAAAGTGATCTGAGCAAGTATGTTTATATTTACTTTTGTTGTCCAGTGTTAACTTCGATGGCTTCGTGTAGCAACAAGAAATTGCAAATGTTTTTATTATAAACAAAGAGTGTATGTTCGAGTGTGCGCGTGTGAACGTGTTCGAGTGCGTGTGTTGGTTTGAACTTTTCGCCGTTTCAAGTCGAAATCGATGCGCATCAATATTCAGTGTGCTGCTTTTACTAGCATCGAGAGATGGCAGCCTTGCAGTCCTACCTCCTCATCCCGAACACGTCGCTATCCGCAGCTTCGGCGGTAGCAGCAATCTCAATGCGAATCCTCGCCGAATCCATACGCCAAACGCCAGCTGATGTTTGCTTTACGTAATGGAATTGTGCGGTGAATGGTGCGCGGTGGCGCATTTTCGCCTTGAAACCGGGCTTGCTACGGCTTTTTATACCCTGAACCCAATGAAAATGGGTAAAAACGGTAAACTGGTTTTAAGCAAAAGTAGAACAAGGCATCTTTGACCGTATAAAATATATATTCTCAGATCAGGATCAATAGCCATGATGTTCTGTAAAGTGTGTATATATGTATTAGTGTAATAAGTGTAGAAGCACTTAAATGTTTGTAACGACAGCTCGCAGCTGGGCGTAGGGCATCTTCTCGTCGGACATTCCCGATTTGAGCACTCTGACTTGTTCTCTACTGACTTTTTACTGTGTGTGCGCGTGCAGGCATATGTGTGTGTGAATTTTCTTTGGCTTGGCGTACGGATTGGCGGTTCAGAAGCTTTCAATTGGCTTGCGGCGCGGCGATTGGCGTGTGGCATGCGTCAATGTTTCAACATTTGCCGAGCACATTTTCGATGCCGCTTCATTCAATTTATTTTCGACAGAAATTAAATAAAAATACGCATACATTAAATTGCGACAGGGTCGCATTGGCATAAGCTGATTATTCTGACATATTTGAAATAGTTGCCAAATACACTCAACAGCTGTTGCCAGGGTTAACACAAATATTGAAGTGCTCTTAATTATAGCAGAAGAAGAAGACGTAGTTGATCATATAGGCACTTGGATATCGCAATGGTTTCTGTGCAGCTTTCAGCCTTGAGGACGAGCTTTGTCATACACGCACCAGTGTTGTGCAACAAAGCAGACACGTGCTCGTATTAGCCGCCAACTAAGTGTTGTTATTCCACAGTTTTACACCACAATTACCAGCTCCACACCCGTACCCCGAACCCCTCTCATCAACCAATCGCACTAACTACGTGCCGCACGGCAGCTACGTGTCGAATTCCGGAATATCCCCACGTTACTCATAAATGTTAGACAATGTCTGCAGCGTGCAGGCGTGTGTGTGTGTGTACGTGTGAGAGTGTGTGAGTGTGGGAGTGTATGTGCCAGTGAGTGTGTCATGTGCATGTTTCGGCATCTTTCGACAGCGCCTCGCATAGCTCAGAGAGACTCACATATGCCTGCCCATTTAAGTGTTTTTTCCGCATATCCCCACAAACTTCTCCTTTTGCTCGTCTCTTACAACGTAATCATATCAGCGCCACATTTTGTCAACCGTTACTCTTTATGTGTATGTGTGTGTGTGTGTGTATGTGTTTGTGTTGCAATATGCTTTACATGCTGTCCCTGTAGTTGTTTGTGTTCCACTTTTTCTCGTGTTTTGTCAGTTTCAATATTTTACATGGCTTAAACATGCCTGAAGGGTTCGCTGTGAGTGCACTCTGAATAGGTACGGATTATAAATAGTTGACGAACACGTTATGAAATTGTTCAAGCACTTTGTTGTTATAATATATATTTACAGCCATTTGGATATAAATACAGATAAATCCAATAAGCAAACTAGGGAAGTGCTCTCAATAACAGTAGAATAAATAACTAGCAGAAATATTATTTAATTGAATATTATTTAATTATAATATTTGGAAATTGAAATTTAATTATTGTGTATTATTTTGGTATTTAAAAATGATGTATTGATTTGTGGAATTTTTTTAAATAAGCATTTGTTTTATAGGTAATAAAAATTCCAAATTTTTAAATTTTATATATAAAGTTTTTTTTGTATATCAAAGAAATAAATATGTAACTTACGATTTTTCACAAAAGTGCGTTCAAAAACATTGTTTAGTACTTTTATATATAAAATGGTTACATTTCCCAGTTTAATCAGCTCTATGAGCACATTCAACAAAGGATTCTTAAGAGTAACATAAGTTTTCTTGTTTAACGTTGTTCTTTAGCTGCTGCCTTTCTCACGCTTTTAACAAAAACTTAAGCAAATTAATCCGCATTTAGCAAATTTGCTACCTCCGTACGCAAACCGTATTTAACTCATACTCTTAAATTAATGAATTTAAGGTGAAGTATATCTAGTAGATACTATGTACCCCATTCAAACTTTTACATTCTTGTTAATAAACTAACGATCCGCAGTGTTCAGAGCCGTGTGCTATTCCAGCGCCAGTCACCCAGAAAGCCATACACATCATTTTGATGTCAATTATTTTGCCGTCAAGAGTTGACATAGCGTTTTGTATGTAGTCCGGGTGACACGTCCCCTTTCCACCAACATCGCAACCAGTGCCTAGAAACAGAGCCAAAGCCAAAGCCAAAGCCAAACGCAGTCAGATAGCGAGATATTCTCCTCTGGTCTATGTAGTTGTTGTGTCTGTGAATTCTTTGTCGTAGCACTTTGAGGCGGGTTCAGGTTTCCATCCAACGTGTCGCCGTTGTGCTCATCATTGAGTTGAGTTGGCTGCCTCGTTATGCTTTTTGGCAGCTTTTGCTCTCAGTTTAAGCTTAGTCAAATTGGAGCAAATTGCAGCTAAAGGCACTCGCAAGGTAATTGCCAAAAAAATAAAGAAAAATAAATAAAGCTGCAACAAGAAGAAGAGCGGCAAAATTACCAAATTGTTGTACCTAATGATGATGGGAGTTGTTAAAGAGATTACAAAATGCAACTAGTGACATAAAGTTGTGTCAACGTTGTGCCGAAGATTAAATACACTAGCTAACATGAAAAAGAAATATACATGTATATTTATAACATCAATGTGACAGTTGTCTATGACATGTCAAAAATAATAGATTTTCACAAAATTGCATGTGTTTTATATATTTACTCATGCCTTTTAAAATTCGCTTGCAAGAGATTTAAATAGTAGAATTGCCACTTGGTGTAGGCCAACTGTCACTGGGCAAACGTAGCCAGCCGGCAACGCTGGAACGCCGTAAGTTTTGCTAACCTAAATAATTGTTCGATGTTTTTATATAAAACTTGTAACTCGGCTTCACTGTCAAACGACAACATCAACAACAACAAAAACAAGCAAAGAAAAGGAGCCTACGCCGACGCCGACGCCGACGCCATGTCGAAGGAAGAAGCTGTCGTTTTTGAAACGCTGCTCCTGCGCCCAAGGGACAGACACAATGTGAGCAGCGACGGCAGCAACGACGACGAGCAGAAAAAACCCAAGCCCAAAAAGATACTCAACGATCCGCGCTTTCAGATCCGTCCGCTGCAGCAGGTGGCATCCGCGTGCACTGGAGCCATGATCACGGCCTGTTTCATGACGCCACTGGACGTGATCAAGACCCGCATGCAATCGCAGCAATCGCAGTCAAATAAGTGCTTCCTTTACTGCAATGGTCTAATGGATCATTTGTTCCGATTCGGCGCCCATTCGCACGCCACGATGGGTGATACAATTAAGCCGCAGTTCCGGAGCACACTGGACGCCCTGATCAAGATCAGTCGCCACGAGGGCATTGGCGCACTGTGGTCGGGCTTGGGTCCCACGCTCGTATCGGCGCTGCCCTCGACCGTTGTCTACTTCGTGGCCTACGAGCAGTTCAAGGCCAGATACATCGCCATCTACCAGCGCCACCTAGCGTCGACTCAAAAGCCACCAAGCGACCAGTGGCCGACGAACCAGAAACTGCCGCTGCTGGTGCCCATGCTGTCGGGCGTGACGGCGCGCATCTGTGCCGTCACCTTTGTCAGCCCCATCGAGCTGGTGCGCACCAAGATGCAGTCGCAGCGGCTCAGCTACGCCCAGGTGCTGCAGTTTGTGCGGAATGTGATCGCGCTGCAGGGGATCGCGGGCTTGTGGCGGGGCTTGCCGCCCACCATACTGCGGGATGTGCCCTTCTCGGGCATCTATTGGCCCGTTTATGAGTACCTCAAGATCTCGTTCAGCCAACACAACGAAGAGCCCTCGGTGGGATTTAGCTTTGTGGCCGGAGTGCTGGCCGGTTCGGTTGCGGCTCTGGTCACCTGTCCCTTCGATGTGGTCAAGACCCATGAACAGATCGAGTTTGGTGAACGCTTCATCTTCACGGACTCCCCCAGCAAGGAGCTGAACAAACAGTCCACCTACAGCCGCCTGGCGACCATTTATCGTGTCTTCGGGCTGCGCGGACTCTTCGCCGGATACGCCCCGCGGCTCATCAAAGTTGCGCCCGCTTGTGCCATCATGATATCCACCTTTGAGTACAGTAAACTATATTTTTTCCACTACAATGTGCTTCGGCACAACGAGCAACTGCTGATGATCAATCCCAATGCGGAGCTGGTGAAGGAGGACGATATGGAATAGGTGGCCGCCGCCGTTTTAAGTCGTCAAGTATTTGCCATCTATCTTATAGAAATAAACCATGTACATATATTTCATGTTAAATTATTAATGCGATGTGCTGTAATTAACCACATGGAAATCAATTTACATTTTCACAGCCTGGGGCGAATTTTTAAGGTCGCTGTGGGAAACTTCTGTTGACTTCTGTTGTTGATTTAATTTAACATTTACACAAGCGGAGACTTAAAAGGATGTAAAGGAAATGAAATTGATGAGAAACGTATTAAATATGCAATGGCAACCAACACTTCCCATTCCAAAGAGAAAATATTCGTAGAAATTCTTGAATTTTCATATATCCTATTACCATAAACATAGGGCGAAGGACTGTAAATCTGAAGGGTATCTTGTTTTATACAATTATTTTTATGCAGTTGCACCGATTATTGTATTGCCTAACTATCCACAAAACATTTTTTTTATTAAATTTTATTATGAAATTTCATTCATTTTTATGAATTAAAATTTTTTTTAATAAATGGTCAAAACATTTACATATTTTTATTTAATTCACCGTCAAATATTTCATATGGCTTATATTCAAAAACACTAGTGCAGGACAATTTTCTAAGACTCAAAATAAGCTTTTTATATGGTTGAAAAAGTGCGGACAGGGTATTTTTAAATCTAACCCTGTTTGTCGATGCAATCTTACTTCAAACAGATTTCTGCATGCACGAATATTTGTTATATGGAAATTATAACAATACAAAAATAAAAGAATCTAAAAAAATAAGAAACAATTATAGAATGTAATAAAATCGGAGATTAAAAGTATATAAGACTTCTGACTCAATTCCAGATTCACTTTACATCTTCCTCAAAACTTAACATTTTTTTAATTTCTCTTCCTTTGTTCCGCTGTTATCTTAAGTATTTTCTTTAGCTGATGTGAGAGGCTGTCAAGGCTCGAAAGCAATGCCCATTTCAATTCCAGTTACTTGAACAATAATCGAATTGCTTTGCAGTACTCCATAACAGTTCCTTAGTCACGTACACATTTCACCAAAAAAAGAAAAAAAAATAAATATATATATATATATAAGAGAAAATCGAAAGCCCAAGCGGCAACTCAAATCGAATTGTACCAAATCCAAACAATTGACACAACAGTGCAATGGAACACGCTGCATGGCGAAATTATTGCTCGGTTGCAGCAAATGCGGTCATATAAATCAGAAATATCAAACTAAACACAAGCAATTAAGAAATGCTTTTGTATGCAGCCACTGCGTGCGGAAACGGGGTGCGGGGGTCAACTTAATTGCGTTTTGGGAAACGAGTAAAAATAATTAAAAATATCTACTTTTAGCTTTACTTCCCAATAATAAAACAAAATTAAGCCACTTATTTTTATTTTTTTTATTTTTAACCATTGAACAAAGTTTACACAGCATGTCGAAAGGGTGGCCAGTGGAGTACATAAAGCATATTTCTGTTTGTGTTGACCGCAATTTGGCAAAGTAGCCAAAAAGAAATTTAAAAAAAAGTTGAGTGGGTAGCGAAAAATAACTGTCAGATAGCGATGAGCACAAGTCTGGGATTTTTTACTGACAGTGACTGACGGCTACCGATGAGCGAAAATCTGTGATTTTGACTGACAGATATAGGCGTTGCAAATATGCATACAATGACATTAAAATTCAATACAAAATCTGTTTCATCATATATTTCGACCTAAAACGTAGATATTACTTGCTTTTAATATATTTTTATTGTATTCTCTGACTTTAATATAGTTGGGCCGGAGAAACATTTAGTCTACTTAGTACAATCTAATTTGTAAAAAGAAAATGATGTCTAAAAATGTCTTTCACATACATACATATAAATATGTACATTATTTTTACAATTTCTTACATAAATTAAATTTTTATATTTCTTCGAAACATAATTAAGCTTAAGTCTAAAAAAATATATTTCATTTTTTGAAACACTTTAATTTATGTTTTGTAAAAATATTAGGTACTATCCTTTTAATTTCTTCTGATATTCTCATCATTTTTCCATCACAGTTTCATCTTAAACTTGATCGACACTAGAGAGCAGACCAAGCAAAAAGAAGGGTGTATATGTATATGTAAATGTGTGTAAAATCTGACGGGCAAATGGAAAACTGGCATTTAACGTTGAAGTTTTCTTTGTTAAACGAAAATTGGCAATAAAGCGCATTAAAAAATATGCGTTCACTTAAATAATTGAAATTATATTAAAGTGAATTTCATGCATCCGCCTGTGTAAGCCAATTTGTTGCTTAACCACATGAAGCTGCACGCCAGACCCCACACATCAAACCCGCTTCACAAGTTATACAACTTTTATTTTTTGCCTATATATACATTAAATATTTTTTTTTGTACTCTGCCAATTGCTTCGCTGTGCTCTGGGCGTGGCCATAGTCCATATATATTCAGTCAGGCTGTTGCTTGTTGCTGTTTTTTATCCTTCTCTGCCAGCTTCAAAAATATTTGCGCTAGCATCTGAAAAAAGTTGTTGATGGCCTGCCCAATTGGGAAATTGTTGTTCCTGCAACTGCTGTGGCTGCCATTCTTCAACATTTGCCTGGCATGCGCCTCGGGTGGGAGAATAGGGGGAGGCAGTTTGGTTTTTGCTTGTTGCGTTTGGTATTTGCATTTAATTGTTGTATTAAAAATATACCAGCACGCACGGCCACAACGCTTTATTTATGGCCCCTAGCATGTCAGTCTACCCTCTCGCTTTTGCTCCTTCTTTTTTTGTGTCCTGCAAAAACATTGACAGGAAGTGGGCGTGGCAGGCAGTTTCGATACTTCATGCATGCCCTGAAATTGATTTGCTTCACGCTTGTGGCTTAAGCAATAAAAATGATTTAAGCTGATTTAATGGGGTTTTATCTTTAATAGAGTGGCTGTTGGCTTACCGAATTAGGCCGAAGGCCTAATTATGAGTTCGCAGATTTAAGAAACTTATCTTTGAATGCTTATTAAATAATTTCGGGGCTAAGAGAAAATTAAAAAAAAAGAAAGAAATACAATTAATTTACTTAGTTTCTTTCAGATTTTAATTGGCTTTCACATTGAAAACTGTATCGAAAACTATTTGCTTAATTGTTTAATTTTATACACTTCGTTTGCTTAAACTTTATTAAAAGCGTGCAACAAAATCCTTGCAGCCAGCTAACAACTTGTTTATCTTCTAGTTTTAAAACACGTTGGTAGAGTTTACGCCACTAGCATAGCTGTTGATTTTCCTCTAAGCCAGCGCCAAAGAAAACAATTTTCGGCATGACCTTTCCGGAGCGAGCGTTTAATTAATTTTTGGAGCTTAGCCATTTAAACGGCAGCCAGTTCTCAAACAAAGACAATTGAAAACAGTTAATTTAAGCTTGGCTAGAAGGTACCCTGTAACTTACCACTTCTAAATATATCAAATATATATTGAAAAATGTTCTGAATTTATTATTATAAAGATAGACTATACAACATTTTTATTTTATATTCCTTACTTGAAGCATTTTTATTGCAAACATATATTTAAATTATATAGGTATTCCAGCTTTTATAATGTAAAAGATAAGACAGTGAGTGAATCTTCAAGGCATGCAATATTACAATATTTTCTAACAAAACTTTACACAGTTTAATTATATACATTTAATAGCTGCAGGGTATAATGCAATATAATATAAAAACAACAAAAAACAAAAAGAAAATAAAACGGAACGGGACAGCTTGAAGTCAATTTAAAAACGCGATTAATTTTTCAAGGCCTAGAAAACTGCTGATGTCTTTAAAACTGACAACACAAATTTTTAATTAGCAGCAGCAGCCTTTTTGTCAATTTTTGCGTCGTCCATACCCAAACGCCTGTTATCCTTTTTGCCTGTTGTCCCTATTTGCACGCACCTGAATCGGTTCCACTGAAAAAGGAAGTTTTAATTAAAAAATACAAGACAGAAGAGGAAAAATAAAATAAAATTTACACGAAAAATACTTGCTTGTTTGTAGCAGAAACGAATTTCAAGGCTAACGGCATAAAAGGCTTGTCAATATCCTGTGAATATCCTTTGACCCAAGTTTTGCACGTTTGCTTTTGCCGGCCATTTCAAGCATTTGATTATGCGAAGCGATTCATAAGCGGATCTTTCAAATTATGAAATGCTGTTTATTGTGATTTAAATTGTATTGTGGTTCATTTGCACCACACCAAAGACCACCCATTTGTAGCCATTTGTTGGCTAGCGTTTTTCTGACGTTTTCGGCGCAATTTGCCTGCAATTTTCTTTATAAATCCTGTTTCCATTAATTTCTTTTTCGTTTTTTTCTGTTTCGTTTTTATGCTCGTTGCTCTATGTGCCACTTGGGTCGGTTTATTTTGCTCTTTACGCCGAGCCAACTAAATTATTAAAGCGATAATGGCCCGTAAAACTCATAAATTCATTCGTGGCCGCGAATCGCAAATGGGCTAAGCTAAAAGGTGTTTGGTACACGCAATGCCTGCCATTAAGAGTTGGGTTATTTATAATGGGCCAACTGCCTAATTGATCTCACTTCGTTTATAATTTTTGCTGCGGAATGTCCTGAAAATAAGAATTTTAATCTCTAATCTAGCACCGACTCTTGCAATACTTGACAATTATCTGCGTAATATGCATTGTTATTTTCTTGCTTTGCGCTTGGCATTGTATGCTAATCGTTTTTATAAACTTTTCATTATTTAATCTATTTTTCATACTTATACCCATAACATAAGCAGGCAAGTTGAATTGCTCTTTTAAGCCACATGAACAATGTTTTGCAATCTTTGAGAGACTTTTCCGTTTTTTTCTATTCTGCTTAGCTTACGGTATTCATGAATAATTCATGACGCAAACTTATTAAAAGAAAAAAAGTTAACTCAAGTGGCCACAAATGCTTTGAGTTTCTTTCAGACATTTTGCATTGACTAAATATTCTAAGTTTGAAAAATATCTTGCAAACAGATTGATATTATTTGTGAATATAGATAATCATTTGATCATATTTCAAGCAAACACAGCTCCGTTAAAAGTCAACTGACTTTTATTAAGAAACATATTTGTTTCTTCGTTTGATATCTTATTTAATGAAATGGGAAACTGACATTTTATTTGAATTTTTCAGACTTATTGAATTTTTCAGACTAATTGCGTTATATTTTTGTGTGACTCCTTTATTATTTTATATTTTAAATATTTATCATATACTGGGTAAAAGTTTTTTTAAAAGCCTTATATAACATTTATTTAAATGTGCCGAATATACTTAGCCGTATTGTTTAAAATGGTAAATAAAATATTATTTAGTACGACAAAAATGAAAATTCTACAATACGGAATAAGAAATATGTACAAAATTCAATTATAATATAATAAATCTTAAAATAATATTAAGAAAGTTATTATCAAATTGGTTTCACTAGCTTCAATTGCAATTTGCATATCCAACGAATTATTTGCAAAACAAAAATAATAACAGTAAAGTACCTGCAACACATCAGTTAAGAAAACCTTTGAGGTTTGCCGCCTTACAAAAATAAAAAACAAAACAAACATAAAAGAAGACAACAAAAATGTTATGGTTGATTTTGGTTAATTTGCATACAAAGTTTGGCCAGGTCGTCACCAGCGACTGTTTCGTTTTTTGGTTTTTTTTGTTTTGCCTTTACAAAAATTGTTTTCCATTTTTGATAACACATCATATGTAAATATTTACTCGCACAGCCACACACAAACATGCACACGCACATGTTGACCCAAGTTAAAAAAGGGTCGAAGCTGATGGGAACTTCGCGTACATCCGCCAGAACAAAAAATATGGCGCAAGTTGCTTCATTGTGACAGGCATTGTTCAGTTAGACAAACACCAGAAAGGAAGCAACATTTAATTAAATGATGCCAAAGTTTATTTAGGAGTTTGAAACAATGAACAACCCCAATTTTGTACAATTTAAAAAAATAAACACACAATTAAATCAATGTATATAATATTGAAAGGGAAAGTTCTAAAATATTTATGACGGATATGCAGGAAAATTGATATTACAGTGCTATATCTTTTCACATTATGTACATAATTCAAATAAACGTGGCTTATAAAATTAAAAAGTTTATTAGGTAAATTTAATTTTCATTGAATAGCTTAAATTATAATTACAAGACAATAGTAGCTGGTGGGTATTTACCTTTTTGTCATATTCCATCATCTTCCTGAATATTATGACACAAAAAGAATTTAAGCTGACAACAATTAATTTGAGGCGCGCATTTTATTTGTAATTTTACGTATGCCGCTCAGTTTCAGAGACGCGTAGTGCCTGAATTTCATACAATTTTACCTTTCCTACAGTACGCAGTATATTCAAAAAGCAGCAAGCCACAGACTTTCAAGGACGGGGGGAAACCAGGCACACGACACTGATGAGCAATGGCAGGCGACGATGACGGCTTGGCTACGGATACTGGCAATGACAGCCCTCTCCAGCTGTTGACAGCCGGCTTTCGTCGGGGCACACCCAAACACAAACACACACCCATATCCATACACTCACACACATACAGATAGCGAGACATTCATCAGTCAGTGCCCAAAATTTTTTCGTCGCTTTTGGCTTATGATATATATTTTAAATTCCGCAGCTGTGGCAACGGACACAGGAACTGCCTGGACAATGCCAAGCAAATGTTGATAGGTGAGAGTAGTTCCTAAAAACATATTCTCCCTATGATTTTAAAATTTTTGTTGCCTACTTTTTGGCATAAATAAAATTTATGGGTGTATAAAATTAAAAAAGCCACAGGTATGTTTACTTTATATATTTTACGGTCTTTATGTGGATTATGAATTTAGTAAGCTGGTTCCATATTACAATACCACAATGTGCGTATAAATTGGAATAGATGCCTAACAACAAGTAACTTCAAATCCAAGCCAAAGTTTGCATGTAAAAACTTAAATCAAAATTTTATTTTGGAATATTTATTTCATGGTAATCAGTCTAATCTCATATATGTAAATAAAGCTTTTTGCAGCCCTTGTAATTTAGTTGCGATGCTTTTTTCATGATGCCAACACAACGCCGCAGTCGACGACCAGGACAACGTCTAATGACTTGGAATTTGTTGCCCGCCAGCCAAATGAGCGTAACTGGGTGTGCGAGTGTCTGTAAGTGTGTGTATATGGGACAGATGTTGTCACTGCTGTTTGCCATTAACGCCCGACGCAACCGAAAAAGAGATGAGAAAACTGCAACTTAAGTGCAAGAGCAGCGTAAAAATCATTAAGCTGCAGCTGGCATAGCTACACATTGCACACACCCACAGAGCACTACACACATCAAAAAACACAGACTTGCACTGTGTCTACGAGACAGGCAAATGTATCTTTTTCCATGCTGGCAGATATGACGTATGAGTTATGTATATCAATTTCATGCCACATCACTCATACGCCCCAGTGGCTTTAATTACACTTACAGCACCCAAGCTGAATAGCATGAATCGAGTTGCTCGCATATTCAATATCATTTGAATTACTATTACATTAAAGGTATTTCAGTATTGAACAATAGCAAGTGCAACTTAATAAAATGTATCCAGTAAGATAATCATGGCAACATTGACTCTCTGGCATTAAATGTATTTAATTATTTGAGCTATTGCTATTTCAATCATATTGAAATAGAAGCAAAACCATTGCGTGTGCTAAAAGCAGCTTAAATTACAATATTCTAATATGTCTTCAATAAGATACTTTTAATGATCCTCATGTGGTTATAAACACAAACATTTAATTACTTCAAATTTCTTATAATAATATAAAATAATTTTAATTAACCCAAATTCAAAATTGTTATTTGCTCTAACTATCAATGACGATTTTGTGGCAAATACTAAATATGCTTCTGATTTTGGCTTATATTAGATTTACGACTGACTTCTCAAATAAATTTCAATTTTCCAGATTGATTTAATTTTTTTTAATTAAATTTTAATTTTTATTTTTGTGCTCTTCCTTTTTTAAGCAAATTACACTCGACACAATATAAAAGTAATCAACGGCCCAGTTGTAAAGTGCAACCGCAAAGCCGCATGTAAAATCATTGTATACAATACATTTAATGAACAACAGAGAACGGCGGCAATTACCGTGCTTTTGATATAACAACAAAACAAAAAATGGCAGCAGATTGATAGAGTGGAGATAGGGTTAAAAATATTACTTCAGAGAACAACAGTCAAGGGCTAACGTGTAAATATTTTATTTATTGTGGTTATATTATTATTACACCTGCACAAAGGATGCGCCTAAAAGCATGCAACGCAAAACGGGGAGAGCAAAAAATATGCCAATGCATTGGCAGAGCAATGGCTATTATTGTTGGTGCCAATGCCAATGCATTGCAATGTAACAATATTCCGACAGAAACAGACAGATAGATAGGCAGGCAACTAGGCAGACCGACATATATACTGACACACACTCTCACATAAACGAACGCACACTCGCATAAAGCGGCATTTATGCTGACTGATAAATAACGACACAATTGACTCGCAATCACGCACACGTTAACGCTATCAGAGTGAGAGAGATAAAATGCAGTCTAGAGCGTGAGGAACGGCGATGTTGTGAGCTGGAGAGCAAAATAAATTGATGGAGAGAGGTTGGCACACATATTCCATAGAGGTACAACTAAAGCCGTACAAGGCAAATGGAAAAGTCGTGAGTCACGCGAAACGGATTTATTTGGTAAAAAATGCAAATAACACTCAGTCAAGCTTAATTTAGTATACACCATTGGGGTCAAGTATTCAAAAATGTGTATAGTAAGTATATATAATGTATATATCTTATAAATTAGAACTGCAAAAACTATTTCTTATTTCATAGATTTTTTTATTTTTAGTTCATCAAACATTGTGTGTAACTCACGCTAGGTTCACGCTGCCATCTCTAACTGTTCCATTTGTAAGGCTTTTAAAGTTGCCTTTTCACGCACTTTTTTCCTTTTATTTTATTTATATTCATATTTGTATGGCATGCTCTTTTTTCAACCAACTGTGAACTGTATTCATTTTTTGTTGCTTATCAATATTTGTTTATTTTATTTTGTATTGCTTGACGCGCGTCTCGATAAAAAGAGATACTTTTATTAATGACCAATATGTGCAGATTTCCTTTTGACAGCCCTTAATTTTACACCCTAAGCCCCCTGCTACCTCTCTGGCTTGTACTGTTCAATTTAAATTTGATTTTCACAGCCCTTGCACTTTAAAGTACGTGTAATATAATTTTTTTATTCACTACACACACACCAAAAAAATTGGCAAGTGCCGAGGTCATATAGATACAATATATATATTTTGATTGTTTGGCATTATGCATTGTTCGATTTAAATTCATGGCATCAAAAAAATTGATCGTGATTAATGGCCTGACGTATCGAATATTTATTCGTAGCAGGCGCACAGATTTAATTTAATTGAAGAAAACAAAAATGAAAAAAGCAAATTTAAAAATAACAAAATGAATCGATTTCAGTTAATGGATATACCTACGGCATTTTGGCATTGAATTGACAGTTTCAATTTGCGGAACACCAAAAATATAAAGAAGTACAGTTTTTTTTTATGTTAGGAAGAAAGCAAAAAGGAAATAACGCAACGGTATTTAATCATTTAAAAGAGGCTTTAGATATACACTGAGAAGAAAATAAAGCCAAAAATTAAACAAATTTATTTGAGAAATTCCTATAAGTACATCCTATGTTTTACTATAATATTAAGAAATTTAAAAAAGGAATGCTAAATCAAAAAATAAGACGGTTGCCGAAAAATATAGTAGAAAAATGATTGATAAATGTATTTTAATTCATTTCTATCTTTTTTTATATTAAGCTTTTTTATAAATTTGCATCCCAAACATAAATATTTTAGAAAGATTTGACAATACAGAATGATAAGTATAAAATTTAAATTTATATTTTTTATACTTTGTTTATAAGTTTTCGAACAACAATGTGCTTTTTTATTTGCTTTAAGTGAAAAAGTATATATAGCTCAACAAAATAATTTCCATTCATTTTTTACATTAAACATCAAGTAACAGTTTTTAATATAAAAGTTTTTATCAGACGTTCATTGAACTGAAATCAGAATTCTGAAATCTGGCTACATTCATTGGGCTCTGACACGTTGGCCGCCTGGCACGTGGCATCAAGTTAATTATAACGCACGTTTTAAAGTTAATTAAACGGGCCTTATTGTTGTTAACAGTACATGAACAGCTGGAGCAGGCAGCATCAGCAACAGCAGCCGCAGCTATCGATTAACCAGTGTCAAACTTCATTACAATACTGTCAGTTGCGAGATGGAACAATGACAGCTCAATGCATGCTGATATATGACATATTCAAATTTTCCAGGTGAAGATGGAGATCTGAATACAGATAGGTTTCAGTGTCTGGCATTAGCTATGCTAATGACTAGCTGCCTCTCGAATATTTATGCAAATGAATAGCTTTTCTCGGAGCACAGATAAAATAGTTAAAGATTATTATAATTGATCTTTTGCAATATATACCAATTTCTGAACTGACTGGGCAGTCTTTTAAAGCCAAATCCATCTCAAAGCGTTCAATTATGCAAATTAGAATTGCGCACTGACAAAACTTTCGTGTTGCTTGTGGTTGGCTGAGGGGTACGGATGGGTGGGTGTAGGAGGAGGGTTCGTGGTAAATGTGCGCCACGTTGCTTGCAATTAACTGTAAAGCTGTTGTCATTGTCATTGCCTTTGCACAATGTTGTTGCAGTTACTTTGTTGCTGCTTCTGTTATTGTTGCTGTTGGTTCTGCTGCTACTGTTGAAAAATGCATGAGTTTCCCGGAAGTCGTCTACCACCAGCTGCGTTGAACCCGTTGATCCCTTTTGGCTGCCATCGTCAGCAGAGAAAGCCAAGTACAATCTTACACACTCTCCCTCATACACACACACACACCCGTACATGTGGAAAATTTATACCATAAACGTTAGGCAACTCAAGCACAATTTCCGTATACATCAGTCGTCCACACTTCACTACGTTTTTTTCTGCTCATCCGTTTTCACACATTTCGCATTTCCCATTTCCCTCCTTTTTCACACAAAAAATAATTAATTTTCATTGTTGTTCGCTTCCTTATTTTTTGTCTGTTTGTTGATATGGTTACACTTGTTGTGCTTATGCAGCTTTTTTTAGTTGTTGCAACAGCATTTTATATGCTGTACGGGTTGCTTGCAGCTCCTTGCAACAGTTTCCAGGTGTTAACCAAAGTAATTTCGCAATTGCGAATGCCATGTGTATGTTTATGGTGCTGTGTTGTTGCTCTTGGTTCTGGTATCTTATGTGGACAGACATTGCTGTGAGCTGTCAGCTTTCTCAATTTTGAACTGTTCTTTATGGCTGCTTTTGTCTGCCGTTGCAGTTGATTCCTAGAGTATTTAAATGTTGTAAATATTTACAAATGGAGTGGAAAATATGAAAACTTTAATATAAACAGCTATAAAATAAAAAATAGAAGAAAATCAAGGTAAAAGGGGACTATAAATAAAAAAACGGTAAATAGTTTGGACATATAAAGCTCTCGGACACATATTTGTAACACCCATAAATTTTTCAAAACTGAACCAATTTTCATGTTTGATGGCATTCTGGTCATGAGTTTTCATTAACATCAATTCTTCATTAAAAAGCGATGAATTTTTGAAAGAAAAAAAATTGTTTCTGACTTATTAGAGAGAGATCTATTCCCTAAAATGCGTATGATCGCTTGATTCTTTTAATGCACGAGTTAAATGTATTTGAATAAGGCAGAGCAATGTTGAACTTAATTATTTAAATTATATTACAAACTAAAAACTCTTGTTACTAGACACAAACCCTTCTATTCAATTCAACAATAATCAATTAAATATTGAACTATACTGTACATCACATTTATAACTACCTTGATAATTGCAGCTCGAACCGTTTGAGTGAGTGGTGAGTCAAGCGGATTTATGGCAGAGTCCTTTAAACCAACTCGTTCGCCAGTTTGACGTCATTTCCATCTGGCACGATTACAGTCGTTATTATATGCTTTACGTCAGCTGTAGCAAACAGGTGGAAACTCATTGAGCGCATATCCTACAGACCGTATAAACATCACAAGGCAGCAGGGCAGAACCACAGCCGAAGTGGCGGCAGCAGCTCCTTTGAGAGGTTTGATCCTGTCCATAACGCAGCAGTAATAATAATCGTAAAGGCAAGTAATAACAAACAAGTATTCTTATGTCGAGTATGGTCGACTGGTGTATACCATGTACACAGATATTGAATATATAAATAGCATAATTTTAAAAATTATTTTACATTATCTTTTATTTATTTAAGATATGTTTGATATACAAAATTTTACATACCGAATTCCATATACTAATATGAAAACTCTAATAATAATATGAACGCACTGCCTCGGAGCTTAAAGAAAATATGTATACACTTTATAAGCTTATACTTGTAGTATGTAAGTACACACCCTCTTCACTCTTACAAATAGAGGGTATGACAAGTAAAAATTGCAAAAAATACATTGTTTTCCAGCGCACGTTTGCAAAATTTAAATATTTTATTGCTTAATTCTTGCGCGACTTGTGCAGAATTTAATGACTGTCTGTCAAGGCGCTAGCTGTTTCCATTTCTGTTCCAGCGCCGACGCGCTCAATTGCTTTACTTTGAGCTGGTATTAATTATATTAAAGTGTCCAAACATATTGCATGCCACATACATGCATATATTGCATTTAATTTTCTGCTTCAATTGTTCTGCAGTTCCTTATTGATGACGACAGTCCAATGTTAATTAAGCACAAAGTGCAGTTTTAATGAGGTTGCCGACTGAACGGGAAGTTGCCTCTCTATGGCTCTTATGGTTGAGCACATTTCCATTAGCATATGACAAGATAGAAAGTAATTTCACTTAAGCGAAACTCAAATTGAATAAGGATCCAATATCTATGTACGGCTTAACTCAATATATTTATTAAAATAACCTTGCAGGTTTTAAAATGTAATCTGATAATATTATATATTATATTAAATATTTTTACTAACTCAAATTCGGATTTCCTTTGTTTTGTTCTTTATTGATATCTGATAACAAATAGCTTGAATTTATTTATTTACACATTAGGGTGACCATTTCTCGATACATTGACTAGTGTATTACTGTCATTTATCTTTACCGATATATTTCACCTTCTCTTCATCTTTAAAAAGTTAACTAAGGCTTTAAAATAATTTATTTACTTTAACTATTTTTCATTTATAATATTGGGGGTGATCATCTACGCCTTAAAGATCTACAACAGATTATATTTATCAGATCAACACTCAAAATACAATCAGTCAAAGGTCTATATCGTTTTTATTATACCTATATCAATGTTTTTTGTTTCGCTTTTTCTCAAGTTTTTCCATTTTCACCATCATAAACTTGAGCTTTTGTTTTGCAGCTCTTCAGTTTTGTGCTTTTTACTGCTGCTGTTGCATACAAATCCCACTTGCATAATATTTTATTATCCTAAGCGCCTTTTTCTGTTTTTATGCCTTTGTTCTAGAGTGGCCATCCATAGTATTCTATTCACAGCAAGTGGGTATCTGGGGACACTGTTATAATCTGGACAAACACTTTCCTTAGCGCCTGTTAGCGAGCGCAAGTGCGGCTTGAATTTAATATTGGCGGTGTCTTTTGTTGTTGCCAGTTTTGAATTTCTGTATTTCATTTTATGCGACCCTCTTTTTTTATGTAAACCCAACTACATATATCCTTTTCCACCAGCGCCTGCCACACACAGACCAGTTGGTTAAATCCTTTATACAAGCTGTTTGCCGCGCATAACAAAATAAAATAAATAATCCTGTTAAATGGTAAAAATTCAAAGCAAACCTCAGGCAACAACGACGACAATGGTTTTGCATTTCGTTTCCAATTTTCTTCAGGCTTGGCAACGTTTTCTGCAGGTCCTGCATGTCCTGTTTTGTGTGTCCTATGCACACGTACGCGGCTTAAGATTTTCCCATTCATAACGTGATTTAAGGTAGCATTTCAACAGGATTTCAACATGTTGTACCCATCGACTTGCTAGCTGCTGCTCAATATGCATTGAAGTCCTGCGTATCCTCTCAACCTGTGCCAGTAACAGATTGATGGCAGCTGCAGAATTGCATTCAGCATTTCAATTGATGCAATTTTTTTCAGATTCATTTTATTCTTATTTTTTTGTGGCAATGAAAGATGTAAATACAGAAAGCTGTAATCCTTAGGCTATGATTATTTGGCACACACAGCATCATCGTGAGCTTGGTTTGTCCTACATTCCAAGCGACGCGAAGCCAAGCCATGGGCATACACTTAACGAGCACTTAAACGCCTTCTCACATCCTTAACTGTAGCCCAAAAATTTTATGTTCAATTTAGTATCAGCTCATAATCGGGCGGCCAGCTGGCAAGGCCACTTTTATGGCCACTTAATCTGTTTAATTAAAAGTCTGGCATTTAATTGCAAATGTTTTAATATTTGAGCGTTTGGTTTCAGATAAGAGTCTTAGCAATTAGAATGAGCGATGTAGCATCCGCTCAAGTGCCACACATCTGCGAAATTGATGCGGCGTTGAAAATCAATAGGGATTTCTATCGTATTGATGCAATTCTCATAGGTCTAACACACATATCGGCACACTTAAGCGGATTATTCAGCCTTTAACGCAATGGAAAATGTGCATTTCTCATAAGTCGCTTTCAATGAGATTCCATTTGGAAATATTATAGCAGACGATCTCTTATTTTCATAACATCAAATATGCTTAAACTGTAAAGTTAAAAACATGTTCAAAGAGATATTACATATATTAATTACTTTTAGTCCAAAAGTTTATATGATTTTATATAAATTACTCATTAACAACTTTTTTATTTTCAACTAATATCGGAAATAATTTTTGAATTTGAATATTAATAAAATTGATAGAAATATTAATTATTATATATTTTTAACTAACTTATAAACAAACATTTTATTATATAAATAATACAAAAATTATATAGATATTTATATATGTTTTTATCCTTTAATAAAACTGTAAAATATTCTTTTTATTGCATAGCACTTTGACAAGGCCTGCATTTATTGTCGACTTAATAAAGATATTAATTTGACATTTGTCGAATTTACAATGGGTTCAAGGCTCCACTGAGATATCAGATAGGAGTGCACAGACTTAATGGGCAATGCCTTAGAAGTCAGCTATCTGTTATTGCAATCATTCAATTCAAGCACATTTATTTGCAACCCAACTCATGTTTCGCTTTTTAATCTGGCCGAGTCCCAGTTGTTAGATGCCAAGCTAAATTGTGTTGTGGGCCCAAACCTCTTTATCACTTTTCATTTTGGGGTGGACAAAGCATTTTTATTGGCAACATGTCGTATGCGTAATGCCATCGACGCCATAGATATTCATCTGTCTGTCTGTCTGGCTGTCAGCTGTTCGCCTGTTCGGCTCTGGGATCTTAGCATCACAGAAAGGAGTCTAAGCCCCAGCGACTCAGTGGCTTTTCAATTTGAATAAAATGAATGTCGTCTAAATATTTGATTTATATTCGTTGACCTTTGTCAAAAAGACGGGAATAACGTCAGAGACGAACGAGCTGTAAACATTTGTCTACTTTTATCGCAGCAAAAAATGTCACTCAAATTCAATTTGCCCTATCGAAAAGTTTATAATTTTCATAGGTACACCCACTTTACCCACTCTCCCTCCTCCTTGCCGAGGGACTGCCCTCAAATAAATGCGTATGACAAGTAATTTTCGCTTTATAACTTCCTTGTGAAATGAGTTCAAAGCCCAATCGAGTTGTGCAAGTGTGTGTGATTGTGTGTACCTTTTGTTGTGCGAAAAACCAATTCAAAGTAATCTTACCAATTTCAGTAGACGTTACAACAAGGTCAACCCAGTAATTTCACTAACGAACAAATGATTATTACTGCATTACAGGCCCTGAAATAAAGATACGCAAACACACACAAACACACACACACACACACACCCAGCTACACACACACATGTCAGCCGCATGCAGATAAGCAAATGTAATAGAAACAGCTTATATCCAAGCTCGCTCCATTCTCTCTTTCTCCCTACACCTCCCACACACAACATAATCGTAAAAGTCAAAGCTAAGCTCAATGTTTGGTTTGCAGCGTTTCTGTGGGTGGCTAATTTTAAGGCGACAGTTCACGACACGCATCTGGGAATAGAAGAGAGCCGAAAGATGGGAGTCTGAATTCTAGTGGGCAAAAGCGGAGAGGAAGAATTTCTGTGGATTTTTTAAGCTGAACACTAATTTATCACTTTAGCAGTGAATTAAATTTCAATTATAATTAAAATTAAAATTTTATTTGAGAATAGAATAGAATATTTCAATAAAATGTAAATTAGTATATATACAAAAAGATTTCTTTCGTTTAATAACAAACTATTTATTATATATACAAAAGTTGGACCAAAAATAAACACAAATGTTCAAAGATAACTTGCTCCTTGTTTATTTATTTACCTGGACTCAAACTTACAACCGATTACCATGCAAATTAAGAAATCGAGAATAGTAGTAGAGGCATATCTCATTTATTACATCGTTTTTTGATTCGAATATAAGTGAAGTTAAAAAGTATGAGTAAAAAAAGCCACACACCCATATAACGATGCATATGTATATCAAAAGTATCCATTTTCGCTTTGCGTGAATTTCTGTTTCCAACACCCTATTTTTTACTCTCAAGTACGACGTATAAACGCGTCGAGCATTTTGTATTAAAGAAGAATAAGTTTCGACTGAAGTCGGGCTGCTGTCTCTCACATGAAGGCCATGGAAAATTACGCAAAGGATATGCTGTTATGTTGATTTCCATTTAGCTAGCTGTCCTTTTTAGCCAACATAATGTTGTTGTTGTGTTTTTTTCATGTTCTTTGTTTTTTGCTTTGATTTTTTTATAGTTGGCCAACTCAATTGAGTGTAAAACAATTTCATTAAATTTGCAGGGTGAGGTGATGGTAGCGTTGGCGCTGTGTTTGGAGAAGGGCTTTATGTGAGTCCATCGAAAATGAGAAAAAATATATATATAAAAATATATATAAATATATAAATATATACATACACATAACCATACACATAGATATTGAATAGTCTGGCGCATCCTTGTGCCCATCATTGTCCTGGTCGGCGCTCCACTTTGTTCTATTTTTATTATTATTTTATTGTCTCAATGCAGCAGTGTGTGGGTGCAGGGGACCGAAGGGGTAAGGGGTAAGGTGGACGGCGGGTGCAGGGGGCAAGTAGTATCTGAACGCCATTGCAATTTATCGCAAATGCTTTGACAACATGTTTGCAGGCATTTTTATCATTTCCGCATTTATGTGGTTTCCGCTTGAGCTGCAGGCAAACTAAGAAGTCGCTTTCTGCTTTATTGCCTCAGACGCTCGATTGGTCTTGGTAGCGTCCTGCGTTAGAACTCTGTTCGGTAAATGTACGGGCTGCGCACTGTGGCATGTGGCAGCAATATGTGGCCATGTTGCCGGGCACCACACACACACACAAACCCACACACATACACGCCTTCCATTTCGACCAAATGAATTGCTTAGGTTTAATTTATTGAACAGAACTCTGGGCGTAAGTTGGTCAGGCGATCGTATCGTTCGACTCCACCCTGATTCTCCGCATCACCTTATTGGTGGGAATACAAATAGTTTGGGTCAAGTGTGCGATAGTTGAGAAAATAGTTTATTCAAGCTTGCTGATATGAATTATTGGGTAAGAAAAACTTTGGTAAGTAAATAGTACATGAAGTGTGCATATAAAACTAGATTCAAGAATGGAATGGTGTAAATAAATGTAGTTAGGCGAAAACTAAAATAAATATTAGACATTAAATATTAAAATAAATTAAATTAGCTACTTACAATTGAGGGCACTCCCAGAAAAATTAAATTTAAATTATATAAAAGCATAAAAAACATGATTGTTATATATACATACAGTGAAATAGTTAAGTGTAAAACAATTTTTAAAATATATTACAGCTAACAAAATTATATGCTAATTTTAAGAATGTTTAAAAATAAATACAATTTTAAAATAGGAAGAAAGTTACAATAAAAACTATTTCTTGAATTTAAACCTATGAGTTTTATTTAAGAAAGCTGCTATTTTTCATGTGTATATTATGTATTTTGTTTAAAAAATTATCAATTTATTTAATTAAATTGCAGTCCAACCTCGTTTCTTGTACAACTTTCAACGTTTACCGCTGTGAAGAACAATTCGCTTTCATTGCAGCACTTTACTCGACAGCATCCTTGCCGTGTAATTTTCAATGGAAAACTAAAGGACACTGGCGCTCATATTGTCTACTCTCTCGCTTTACAGTTTGGGGGCAAGAAAAAAAAGCGAAAAAAAACAGAATAAAGAAACAAAGGAATAACAGAAAGTATAGGCAGCTCTGGCTGGTTGGCTGGCTGTATAGTCTTGTTAAGGGTCAGTAATAAATCTCTGCAGCTTGTGCTGTAACTTAAATTAAATGCTGAAAATCGTTTGGACGCACCCGTCCTCTCCACATGCTCTCGTAGCCTCTCCACAGCTGACACGCAAGTGAACAGCAGCCGAGGCAGCCAAGCAAAAAACCAGTTGAAAAATGCGACGCGTTGGCAAATGAAAGGACGAAGTAAAAGTGCAACGAAACGTGAGGCATTCAACAAAAAAGCAGCAGAAGAGAAATCACGTGCCCCACAAAAATTAAATAGAGTTTTCAAAACAAGCGGCTAAATATGCTGCAATTGCTATTGCCCAGGAGCCGCAACCAGGCTGGGGCTTCAGCACCGTTTCCAGCTCTGAATTCTGGCTTCTTCCATATGCATATACAAACGCCGGCGACGCATGTGGCAAAGTCACGAAGCCAAAACGAAAAACTGCACGTGGCAACCAAAAAACTGTTGTCTACTTTTTGGCGCAAAGCGTTAAATTTATGACTTCGGGAATTTGCGTGTTTGCAAGTCCGGCAAAAAAAAACAATCTGAATAAAAAAAATATTACATCCTACAGATTTCACACACACACGTAAACTGTGGAAAAATATAGCCACGAAAAACATCTAATAAATTTAACTATTAAAAAGCCACAAACATAATTCAACCAAAGTTAAATATTGTTAAAAGGGACCAAAGCGCATGTTTTATGTTTTCTAATATAATTTTGATGTTCGGACCAACTGTTTGCCATTGACTATTTGCATAAATATTTTAATAAATCAATAGGTTTTGCGCATCATGCATGCAAATCGTTTACAAAAAGCTGCTTAGAGGTTATTTTCCTACAAATTGTTGCCCTTATTTATCAAGATTTCAATGCATGCAGAAACAATATTTCCGACCTAATGGCCTTTTCAAGTAATTTCGGTAATGAAGGCATCAAATACGAAATGTCAGCATCAATTTTCCTGGAAATCAAACAGGTCTTGCAAGAACAATACATACATGAACATTTTTGCTATTTTTGATATGGGTGGATATAATTTCTATGCGTTTGCCCAAATGTCGTATAAGTTATACCTTTAGCAAATTTAATTAAGATGAATTATTATTGATGAGCAATGTCAAGAATTACCTTTTCTTAAAGCCAGCATTACCGCAAAAAAATGTTTACATGTTGAATTGTCTCAATATCACTGATTTCGTATGGTTGTCATATGTGTGAAATGCGTTCCGGATTTAAGTAAAATATGACATTTGAAAGATATTTTAAAGCTTTATCATTCGCCAGAAATAAATCTTAAATAGTTGTTTAAATCAAAAAATGCATGCATTTATAAATCGAGAAACAGTACAAACAACTTTGTTAAACCATCAACAATGCAAATTGCAAAGCCAATCAAAAACAATTTTCATTAAACAAAGAAAACTTTTCTTTTGGTAGTTGCACAATTTTGCAGCCAACCAGCGGCAACTTTTGGCTCATTCGCTCATAATTTAATATGCAGGTAAGGCTATAAAATTGAAATTATGGCAACTGCCAACTAATGAACAGCAATAAAAATAAATACAAGGAATTTTTTGTTTTTTTGTTTTTGTAACAACCCCCTTTTACAATCCCCACCATAAAAGTGCAACTGCAGCTGGCAGACAAAGTTTCACATTTCGTAGCACACCTGAATGACTTTGATGTGGAACTTTGGGCGTGCCTGAACTTTGAGCCGGGCCATTGACGTTGCCCCTAGAAATGAAGAACTAAAAAAAAAATTGAAAATATAAGAAAACTATGTCCAAAACTATGTCAATGTCTTTATATAGACCGAATTTATGCGAAGCTTCCCTTTGAGCTTCCTTTCCGCTTTTACTATCAATTTTACGCTTCGCTAGCGGCCCCTAGCAAATGAGCAAATGCAACTTTGAGTTTCTACTGAGTTCCGTTCCGACACTTCAAAAAATACGCCTGAAAATGCTTAAATTATTCAGCTCACCAAAAAAAGTGTTGCATACTTAGGTGCGTCTGTGTTAAGCGCTCGCTTCGGTACGACGAGGCAGACTGAGCGTACCAGGCTGCACGCACAAGCCGATGTGAACTTCGGCTGGCGACCAGAGCTTTCGCTCTCCGGCTCTCTCTTAAGCGACGCTCTTGTGCAGACGCGCTCTTAACTGTGCAAGCGGCACCGCATGCTATTGCTTGCGCGGCCAGAACGGGTCGGCTGCGGCTTGCCGCACTGCTCGCACTACGGAAGCAGAGTCAAGTGCCACTTGTGACGCTTGGGCACAACAAATGTTAATAAAGCATGCGACAGAGGCTGTGTGGCGCAAGCTGAGAGTGGCTTTGGTTATGTGTGTGTGAGTGCCACATGCAACATTTGGCAGGCTTTGTTGTTGTTTGTTTTGTGTGCCGTCGTTGCTGTTGTCCAGTGTTGACTAGTGTCCTAGTCACCGTTTGCTGTTTGCTGTTTGGGGATTTGGCGTTGGCAAATGAAAAGGTTATGCGGCAGTGAAATGCATTTCAAGTCTACGCAAGTGGGCAGCCCATTGTTATTGTTGGTGTCACACACACTCATACACACCCACACACACATGTCTGAAGCATTACAGTGAGCATAAATGTGGGTTAATGGGTTTTTAGTTGCTCTTTTCATTACGTTCTCCGTGTAAAATTGCCTTTGTTTTTGTTGCTGTTTCTACGAACTAAATGCTAATCGAATTGTCCGACAGAAAAATTCATATGCAGTCGCAGTGTTGGCTAATAAATATCAGAAAATTATTATACTTTATTGAAACTTTCAGTTGCGCAAATTACCTAAAAAGATGAACGTTACTTTCTGCCAAAACGAAACTGGAATAGTCTTATTACGATATGATAATATATGAATTCCCTTATTTAAATATTCAGTGATGAAAAGTGCAAAACCTTATCTATATTATTATTATATATTAATTAGCTTATCTTATATATATGTAGGATTGCTAACCCTGGAATAGGCAGGTTAGACGATGTTAGATTGTCGACAGGAGTTCAATGCGAGAGCTCGATAGTAAAAGCAGGCAGAGTAAGAATTCGACTTGAAGGGGAAAGACGTGCGTGTGAATGTTCAAGAAAAAACGAAGATATAAGACATACTAGTTTTAAATTACTGTAAGAAAATAATTCATTAAATACACGTATCTGTAATAATAATCAATCGGATGAAGAACGGTGTACTTAGGAAACCAACTATATATATGTATCTTACATCAAACAAAACCAGCTCACAATATATCTCAAAAAAAGCTTTTAGTATTTTTTTGTATTTATTTATTATTCTTTACTAAAACTAAAATATATTTGTAGTCTGCACTACATTTATAATATTTTTGACAAAATGTACCTTACTTTAAATTTTAATATAGAGTGCTGTAAAACACTTTAGTAAACCCACTGAAACATTTGTTTCCATTTAATTTAAAACGTCTTTGTTTCTCTATCTCCCATTTTCATACACCAGAAAATGACAAAGAAAATACGCTAGCTGCATGGCTAATTGAAATTAAATTTAAATGGCCCCGTGGAGAAGTTTGGGAAGGCGTTCGCACAGAGCATCGCACCTGGCAGAGTTGGGCAGCACTAGAGTGTGGTCATGTTTTTCGTTTCACAACACTAATGAAATTGCACGCTGTATGCTTGAGAGTTATGCATGCTGCAAATTACACATACGCACCGTGAGCCATAAAAATGTTCGAGCAAATGCGCATTTACCTAATTGAACATGTGTTTGCTGGAGTTGCGGTGGCTCCGGCGCTCGGTAGTTCCAGTGGTTTGTTGTTTTTTTGTTGCATTCTTTTTAGTTCATTAATTCGCTTCCCGGTCGCCGCTCTTGGTCAAATTCAAATTAAAAGGTCGCTAGATAAGCATGTGTGTTTGTGAGTGTGTGTTGTATTTGTGTGTCCCTTGGGCTAATTTGAATATTTTTGTGTGTGTGTTTTTTTTATTCATTTTTGTTGTTGTTATCAGCGCAATTTATATGCGACACCGGAAAAAGTGCAATTTTTAAAAAACATGGTAAACAAATTGAGTTATAAATTTTGCCTCGTTTCCTTTTTAATGTAAACATTGCTGTTGTCATGCGTGAAAATACGGGTGTGCCTGAATTTGTAGTTCCGCTGCCTTAAAACGGTATTAACTAATTAAAACTTTGCCCGCTGCGTGGCTTTTAAATATTTAAACTCTTTTCTAATGCCACGCGAACTTTTGACAACAGCCTGACATACGTAATTATCTGGCATCAAAGTTGACAATCAAAAATTATACGTATACGTATATAGAAATTTGACAATTATGCCTTTGGATTTTTGTTTTCAAGGTCATGATTATTTCCATACCGTTTCTGTGTAATTAGCTGTGTGAAAGTTGCAAAGAAATTCAATTAAATAAATGACGTTTTATTGCGTTTAATGTACTTCCAGTGTGAAATAATCGATTGAATAATTTACAGCTAAATTATATTCGTTTATTTTGAACTTCTTTATATATGCTTGGAAAAAGTAATCAGCTTGAGGACATTCTTATTGGTATTAAAACAAATAAAACGTTGCTAATTATACAGAATGCTCAAAAAGGAAGTTCTTTCGACTTCTGCTTATAACTTTTGCTGGAAAACATGGCAAGTAGCTGTTTGTAAGTCCTTATATAAAGAATTTATTTCGTAGCAGAAAAGTGTAAAAACAATAATTAAAAACCATTTTTTATTACATTAAATAGTTTGATTAAAAGACATTTGAAGAGCAGGTACGTTAAACTTAAAGGCCAACTGCTTCAAGCAGAAACTCAATTTTTTTTCAAAATTTTCAATTTCGAACTTCTGTTTTTATTCGATTGTACTTGGTCAAAAATCATGCTAAAATCGACAAAAATTTGGACATGTAGAGCTCTCGGACCCATGGCTCCCATATGGGAGTTTGAACTCCCACCACTATGTCAAAACTGAACCGATTTTCATATTTGATGGCATTTTGGTCATTATATGTCCTATAGATTGATTCTACATTCAAAATTTATTGATTTTTGACTGCAATGGCTGTTATAAGCCAGACTTAAAGTAGTTTATAACTAAATTCAACTGGTGCCGTTGGTAGGTGTAGCAACCAAAATAAGAAAAAACAAAAAGTTTCGTTAAAACTTTGTGTAAACTTTGAAGCAAGTGCTGTTAGCCGACACGCAAATTAGCTAACACGCTGATACCTATCATCAGTTTTAAAAGCAGCTGTAATTTCATCATTATGTCCAGCCACAGTGCAAAGTTGGTCGTGCAGCATGCAGCATGCAACAGCAGCAGCAGCAGCTTTTGTTAAATTTCTGCCAGGCTGCAGAAATTGCCAACAAGTTTTACCGTTGCCGAGCAGCATCCGGAGGACAGAGAAAACCAAAGCCCTAGGCCAAGCAGGAAAATTATTAAACAATGCAGCAGCATTAGAAAAAAGGGGTGGTTGGTGGTGCGCTGCGCAGTGTGTGCGGGTGTGTCGGCAAACAACTGACATGAGTGCTGAAAGCCACTGAATGCAGCTATGAAAGAGCAAAACGCTGACCTAAGCCCACACAGGAACAAAAAAGATACCAAAGACAGCCAAATACCAACAGCAACAGCGTTTGGTGCTGCTCTATGCGGCAGTGCTGACTTGCAAATACCCTGTAGCCAACTCCCCAAAAAATGAAATATGCTTGCATATGATATATATGCAGGAGCTTACATATTAAATTTAATGTCTCTAGCGAATATAAGCTTCAAGACATTCACATATATAAAAAAAATTCTGGCTGAAAATCGATATTTATCGATTATAGAGAAAATTAAGGAAGTTGACGAAAACTAATGTAAACTAAAGCTGCATATGACTTTTGAGACCGTACATAGCTAATTAGGTGTATATAGGTTTTATGGTCGCCGATTTCCATTCCCATCGCATGAAAAACAGTTGGCAGAAAAACACAAAACCAACGTTTGATTCCGCAGAGTGTCCTTACAGAGCCCATACAATATGAATGACATCAATTACAATTTGTTGCGATTGTCTTGACAAAATTGGAATACCCACTGCCAATGTTCAAATAATATTCCCACTCTGATAAAAACCTGGCTAAGTGCTCACCCCAAAATCAAATAAATCATCTATTTCCCTTAGAGCCCATAAAGTGCATGGCAAGTACCGCTACAAAAAAAGTACAACTTTAATGCATGCAGAAACATGCCTTAGTACTTTACCTTTCGCTTGTTGCTATCGAATCGAAGCAGACCGAATCGGATCAGTTGCCAGCCCCAATTGACCTGCTCTAAAAATACAGATGATCAAGAATTTGTATGCGTTCTGGCTTCAGCATATTACACACATTTTAAGAACTGAATACAGGGTATATAACAAAGCGCAACAGAGCTGGACAATAGCCGCTGCGGCTGCCCGCCTCGAGCGTTGCAAACATGGCAAAAATGTCATCCTTACAAGCGACAGGCGGAACAACAAAGTGTCAGGCGAGAGGAGAGAACTCTCTCACAGCTAGGCTCAAGTCTAAGGCCAACCGTGGAGTCACGTGTTTGCTGTAAGCCCGTCCGAGCCGGACATAGAATTATGAATAGCCGGACAAAAGGCAAAGCACAAAAATAGAAACAGCAGCAATAGCAACAGCAACAACTAACTAGCCGAGTAACTCGTCAATTTTTTTAGGGATTTGCCAGACAAAGTGCAGGCTGAGCGCTGAAACTATGCAGAGCAGGTAGCGCGGGCGGTGGTGGGGTGGATTAGTGGGGTCAGTTGGGACTGCCAACTGATCCGATTCGACAGGCTTCGGTTCGATGGCAACAGGCAAAAGGCAAACTATCAAAGCATGTAGAAAGATGCTGCATAAAACTTTCACTTTAGTTTGCAGTTCGTTTTTGCTCCGCCTCCCACTTGCCATGCACTTTATGGGTTATAAGAAAAAGAGATAAGTTATTTGATTTTGAGGTGTGCACTTAGCCAGGTTTCTATCTGAGTTAGGACATTACTTAAACACGTCCAGTGGGGGGTATTAAAATACAGTCCAGGAATTTTTAACGAATTTCAGTAAATATTTTCAATACCATTAATTTTATAAGACTGGCTAGACTCCATAGGTAATATATTTGAATATAAAAATTCTACCGAATGGTCGATAATGTATATATATGTATATAAAAAATTTTTTTGAATATAGGATTTACATATAAAATCCGAAACAATTAACGGCAAGTAAAATTTAAATATAAAATTACATATTCTCGTTTATATATATATTCGGTATTTTATTAAATCTACAGACTATAAGATAATTGTTTTGTACCGAATATATATATATACATATATATATATATATATATATATATATATATATATATATATATATATATATATATATATATATATATATATATATATATATATATATATATATATATAGTTGAAATAACTTCCTTTTGCATATACTCAATATTATTTTCTGTTTCTGTTTTCTGTTTTGAATTTAAAATTCTTGAAATACCAAAACATTCGGAAATTTAATAAAAGAATACCTAAAGTTGTTGGTATTATTTCCTTAAATAATTATAAATTACTTTTATGTATTAGAGGGATAATTTTCAAAACATACGGTATTCAATAATTCCCAAGCAAATACAAAAACTTTATGTGGCAGGCAACGCGAAACCAATGGAGCAAGAGCTTTGTGTTATAAGCATTAATAATGGCATTGCATTCACCCTCCACCTTCCAGCACATACAGCCCTAACCCAATCATAATCTGTGCAGCTGACGAATATACGGAGTACGTTCTTAGTGCAACGCTGTGTATGAGTTATAAATAGTATTCACTTGAGTGTTTTGGCGATGCTTTCTTTATTATGGTCTGCACTTTGACAACTAGCAAATGGCTAAGCATTCATGTAATATCGGTCATCATAATATTCTTTAGACGCCATTTCTCCCTTTCGGTGAGTTGAAAGAAGTGTTTGCCAACATGATTTACCTCTGTCATATTATGTAATGGCGGCCAAAATGTCGTATACGCCATGCACCTTATCGTATTTTAAGTTATGTATAGTTAATTAATTATGCAAGTTCTCCACTCACCGTACAAAATAGCAGGCATCTGCTGCAGTTCCTTGAAAATCAATATTCTGCCTAATCTCATGCTCCAATTGTGCCTCGTAAGTCTTAAGTGAATCCACATACCGTTTGGCGCATATCATTTCACTAGAGTGGCAATATCAATAGTGATTTAATGCTAGATATGTGGGCATACTTACTAGGGTATCCTGAATTTTCTATAGCTTGGACAACGACTGAGAACATCCGCTTCATCTATTGATTTATGTTTCGTAATTTCCGGCATATTTATGATAGATTCCATATGGTAGTTGGGATGAGTTACAGTGGTAGAATAGCGTGTAGTGAAATTATACAGAGATCTTTTTGGGTCAGTATTTGGCACACTCAAAGTTATTGTTGCCCGCTGTTGATATACAGACTGCCTTTCAAAAAGCTTCGACATTGACTTTGCATGAATCGAAACAGATCGCTTTTTAGAGGTGTTAGGGCCATCTCGATCTTGCGATTTCGTTGCCATTGTGATATAAAAACTGTATGTAAGTCGGTACAAATGTATAGATTATTTTTTATGTTAATGTTTTTCACTTGTTATTTTTGAACTCTGTGTTGTGTTGACTATTGAAAGTAAAGCTACTTGGGCTTACAAATTTCTCTTTCAGCTATAGTAAGATTGAAGGATAGAGCACAAAAATCATACTTTTCTAAAGAACACTCTGTCGCGCTTCACTTAATCGAATTATATCAGATAATAAAACGTATAACGTAAAAGCTAAAAAATGTCTTTACAAATATATGTATATCTTCTTATTGACTACTGATCAAGTTATCAAATGTAGTTGAGTGCAGTGACAGCTCTTGAGCTAAAGTGGTGTTAATCCCCGTTTCAGTTTCCCATGCTTATCTCCATTCTAGCTGCTCACTCTTGCTCCCACTCTAGTTCCACTTCCATTTTGGTTCAGACGCCCGCTCAACTCTTAGAATTACGCTCACCGTTAATAGTGCAGCGAAGCTTCCACTCTCACTCTCCCACACGCACAACCCTGCGCTCACTGTTCAGGGAGCCGCTTTAATGCGCTCACACAAAACGACAGCTTTGTGAGCAGGTAAGCAACGCGTTCGTATGCTGATTGGTTGCCGCAATGTGCTCTCACGCTATTTAAAGAACAGTCACAGCTGTCATCGCGATCAGTTCTTTTCGACTGGTGACCGCGTTAAGGTTGTGTTGTGTGCGTGTCTAAATTGAATGTGAACTTTTTCTTATTCACATAATACTACGAATCGCGTGTGAACAATCACTTTTGCATTTGTGTTATTTCCCGCTATGATTTCAATACTTACATCTCTGGGAATATTGCTCGTGGCTGCACTGTTCCAAAGCGCAGTTCTCGCACAAAATAGTTAGTATAAAGCGCGTAATTAACGCGTTTAATGTGATTCACTTGCTGTAAACTTGACTCTATGGCCCTGTTGACGCCGCAATCTCCGCATCTATAGCTTGTCTCCGGCTATCAACAGATCAGCGTTAATTTAAAAAAATAATTATTATTGGGTGCTGTGCTCCCTTTGACGCCTCGTTTCTGAGAAAGTGATTGAATGACGTACAAACCACTTTAGACTTGAATCTTTTGTTGGCTTTGAAATAATTTGTAATTATTTTACTGAAGGCAATGAACCCACCTGAATTATATTAAGATGCATATTTGTATTAAAATTAAGTGATATTAATTACTAAAAACATTTTGTTATTAATCATCTTCTTTCACACGCTTCCATTAGGGAAGGAATCAAATTTATATACACATTCGTTTATTTACAATATATTGGCATTTCCATAGAACCAAAAAATGTAAACTTTCAATTTAAAAACATTAACATTTTATTAATACAAATATTTAAAACCTATATTTATTTACAATGTTGAGAAAACTGACTGCAAAGTTAAAGATTGAAATCGATTTTTCATTAGAGCTTTTGATTGACTGATTCTGATAATAAAGTGACATATGAAGATAATAATATGAAGTCTGCGTACTTGGGCAAGTAGTCTAGAAATTGGAGGCCGACAGGTAGTATTTAAAAAAAATAAAAAAATTACCATAATAATTTATAGAATAAAATGAAAATATTACTAATATAAGCTCTGTTTAATCACAGGTTGCCGCAATCCCAATCAAAACTCCGGCTACTGCATATCGCTCTACGAATGTCCTCCTCTAATTAATGTTCTGCAGAAGATCTTGCTGACCAGCGATGAGCGTTTGTTCCTGCGGGATTCTCAGTGCGATAACGGATTCGGCCGAAGTCCTTATGTGTGCTGTACTCGAGATACCAACTACTTGGGTCGCCAGACAACACCCACTCAAGTAGAAACAACAACAACAACAAAAACAACAACAACGACTACAAGAAGACCAACCACGCCCATTAATAACGACAGTGGGGGTGAGGGTGGCAACTTGTTGCCCCGTGCGCCCGCCTGTGGACCCAACTCGTTTCTCAATCGGATCTACAATGGCAACGATACGGCACTGGATGAGTTCGTGTGGATGGCATTGCTGGAATATCGAAGTCGTAAGTTCACATAAGTCCAGATCTCTACCCAATAGAAAACCTTTGGGGCATACTTTCCAGAAAAGTTTACATGCACGGACGACAATTTAGAACCTTGAAAGAGTTAAAGGAGGCTATTGTGAAAGAGTGGGCGAATTTTGATGTATCCTTACTCCAAAAGTTAATAGACTCAATGCCAGGGCGAATAACAAAGGCCTTAAATAGCAAGGGAGGGCACATTTAAGTAATTAAAGTTTGTTAAAGAATATTTCATTTAAATTAATTTAAGAAAATAGCATACTTATGAAATTATC
>SCDS01000391.1:0-70007 GCA_004149465.1 Drosophila nigromelanica
TCTGACGCTCTTATCTGCCGCTCTTATCAGCCGCTCGTTCCGTCTCACTCACACCTGCATGTGCAGACAACGATTCGTCTATGCTAAGAGCGGGTGTAATGAAAGAATCTGCAAACAGATCAGGCGATTAAACAGCTAATCGCGATTGCTGTACACTTCTTAGATCTGCTTTGTAAGAGACGAAAAATTTGGCGAGCATGCGTACAGACGCGTGGCTTGATTTCATTTGAAGTTAAACATTCTCTGCAAGCGGACGTGATTATCAAGTGCAAGCCAAGTATATTATATAGTTATAGGTTATCTAACCTATAAATAAATTAACAAGTGTTAAGAAAATCTTCACTGAGTGCAACCAACCATCAGTGTCCAGCGACTTTTTATATACAGGCCAATATAAGCTCTGCGTACAGGTGATATTTTTGATACCTGTTTGGTTCGTCGGCGTTCAATATGAAACAACTCGCGTATAGAAAAACAACATGAACTGAATCTCATGGCGCAACCAAGGTAGGGTGGGTACAGAATAGGGTAACCTAGGGTAGAAGAACACTAGAAGTGCACGACCCCAAAGTCACTATTTCACTATTTCTGTGAAGTGAAACAAAAACATAATAAAAATAAAGATTAATCAAAATATCTAGATTGTTTAGGCAGGTAGGTAATTTAAAGGATTTCTTAATAGAGTACTTTTGTTAACTTCAGTTCCAAACTTCATTGGCTATTTAGGCACTTCTATTTTTATATCGACTTTTAGTTTGTTTCCTATATCAGAGCTGCGGAACAAAGCTTTTTATTTTTCACTAAATGCGGGTAAGTTTTTAATGTTTGCATTTTAAAGTGCTTCCACCTGACCTACTTTCATCCCGCTTACATATTTGTCTGAAAACAGATGTTCCACGTAAATCCGCTCTCTTCAAATTGGTTTGCCTAACCCTGGGTTAATGCAAAGCAGCTGACCAGCCAACCAAATAACTAAGCAACCAAGCAGACAGGCAGGCAACCAAGCTTGTTATCCATAGTTTTCGCTGGCGAAACATTTCTAATTTTTCAACGTCTGGCTCAAGGATTTGCACCTTTGTTTTTGGGGCCAGAAGCTGGCGCTGTCTGAACTAATATCTAATCTAATGGTGGGCCAACAGCATTTTATGCATATCGACAGGCGCTTTTTTGATATTCCGCAGACAGCTGCTAAAAGAAAATTGAAAAATTGCAAGCGCAAAACTATTTTTTAATATGCAAGTTAAAAGTGCAGCAAATTGTGCAAGATAGAGAGTGAGCGAGAGTGGGAGAGAGGGAGCAAGAGAGAGATGGGGAGTGATACAAAGCAGGGCAACCCAACCAAGCAAAAAGTTTGACTGGCTTTTCTAATTGTGCAACTTCCGTGGCAAAGTGTGCGGCTAATGTAGCCGATGCTGCACCTTAAGTGCAGGTCACTCCCTCTAAAACACAGCTTGTCTTAATGCCTTCACTTACGCTGGTGGGGGTTGAGGCTTCTCTTTCGGGCACTTCATTTCTCTTGGCCGGGGCAAAAGTGAAAAAGGCGTTGCCGCATAATAAATGGACAATTTGGTAGTTGAAGCGAGGAGCGTCCGAAAATGCCCGCAAGGATATGGGCGAAATGCTACTCCATTGCTTATCCTTATTGGCAACCCAGCCACCCACAGGTTTTCCCTGTTGGCTGCCGTTGATGCGGTTATAGATTGCCTGGCCCTAACCCTTGGCTAGCCATAAAATTATTTTGCAACAATTTCTTAGCCCCAGCCACTTTCTTTGGCTGCTCTCGCTCTACGCTTGAGGGCATTTTAATTTTTGATCTCGTAAATTTTCACAAGAGATAATAATAATATGCGTTCAGGTTACGCATTTTTAGTGGCATACCTGCCTGAAAACTTTGTTGTAATCCCCCACCCAACCACATACCCTCTTTCTGGCCATCTCTCACCCACTCCGCTTTCCTTATTGACTTATGAGCCATAAGAGGCCACAACTTGTGCAATTATTAAAGTTGAGCTGCTTTCCCCTCTCTTCATCCAACTGCTGGCCACTAAATCATCTCTTTGATAAGCAATTTGATTTATTTTATAAAAACAATTTTGCTCTTTGACAGGCGCCTGTCCAAAAATACAAGGCAAGCTTTTCTAACCGGGCTAAACTATTTTCCGTAAAAAGAAAACAATGCATTAGGATAACAAACAATTATTTGTACTATAAGATACCCTGTACAGTCTTTAAGTATTCTCTAACATAAAAGAGTGAATTATAAAATATATATTTATTGTACTAGAGTATTGGAGGCATATTTTGAGGGATACATATGTTGGGTTTTTAATATTACTATATTTAATAGAGAAAAGTGCCGTATATACTCATATCGGTCAGCCATAGGGTATAAAACAACGAAACCCAAAAACTGAACATTAAAATATTTTGTTGAGGTATTTTAGATGGTAAATCCCCTTGCTACAACAGTCAAGGCAGCAACCGACCCGCAACAACAACAATTCCAAATGGTATTAACATATTTTAAACCCAAATTGCTGGACTTTTGTTGTGGTTGTTATTGTCGTTGTTGTTGTTGTTGTTGCTGTTGCTCTTCTTTTTGTTGCTGACGTGTGGCATGTCAAGCATGAAGTGCAAATAGCTTGCAGCTAAATATTTATACACAATTTTTAGTTACTGACGGTATTATAATAATAATTTTTTTTTGCCTCGGCTGTGAATATATTTTTGGGCATCTCATCCATCGGAGAACCACTTGTTGTGGACAGTTGCCGAGAAGTGGATTGGATGGGGGAAGTGTCTTAGTTACGTGTGTAGTTGACAAGATTTGACTGTGATGAGGTGCGTTTGCTTGCCAAAAGTTTGGAATTTTCTGAGGAGTAAGATAAACAGGGGCTTAACTCACAAAGAAACTGTGCAGGCCATCAATCAAGTGTCAAAAATGCTGGTTCCTGAAACTAACATGTACAAAATATTTAAAGTTGAAATACTCTATTTGAATAGAATTTGATTTATATTACAGTAATTCCTGGATTTTTTGGAGTGTTTGATAATTTTCGCTAGCTGTTATTTATTTTCAGATTTGTTTTCTTGTTTACCTGGACATTTTTATGCAACCTACCCTAACTAGTTTTTGCTTTATATCATCTTGAAACACAGCCTTTATCAATATCTTACTGCGAGTTCTTTAAAGAGTTTAACTAGTAACTAAAGACTCTGTAAATTCTTGGTCTGTTCAGTGGTCTTGACTTCAAAGCCTTCTTTCGGGCAACTCAAATGTTGGCAGCTGGTTGAAATTCATTGAATGCACATTTCATGTATTCAGCAATGCCAGAACTGTCGATGTGCCTGCTTTAGATTCTCCGTTTGCTGTTGGATGCTATCATTCACACCAGTCTTCGCACAATGATATTTAAGTAGAACTGTTTAAAATTTATAAATGCGTCTGACGAGGCCATTAGAGGGATTTCATTTGCTGCCGAAATATATAACTAGCTGCCCACTACACACAGCTGTCGGCTGCGTTTTCTTTGTCTGTACCCTTAAGCCCTGAGGTTGGCTTCCTGTTGGATTGTCCAGCGTTTGGTTAACGCTTCAAATGTTGGCAAATGGCTAAATTCGTGCGCATAAAGTGAATTGTTTTATGGGAAAGGAGCCCGTAGTCTTTGAAAAACGAGTTAAACACGTGTCGAAAATGGCTGAACTTCCCTTTTAGGACAGACCCCTTCCCTGCAGGCAGTTCAAATACTTCCTTATTGCATGTGCCGGCCATGGCATAGCATACATTTGGGCGCTTTCTGGTAATCGAAGTGAATGTGGGTTGCATAGTTTATGGCCCCATAGCCTTGACGTTCATAGATTATGGATGAGCTTCATAATGAGCCAATTTATACAAGCGTTCTTAGGCTCCACAAAACTCAGCTCATAAGCAATTCCACCTCAACTGCAGGTCCACCAGCCTCAGTTTTCTTCTTTTTTCTTCGTGGTAATGATATATGAAACCCAACGAGTTGTTGTTGCCAAAAACGCCATTTGTTTAAATGCGGATGGACAGGCAGCCTCAGCTCACAGCTTCCATTTGAATGCGCAGCACATGGAGCAACACATGGCACTGGTTCTGGGTAATCGCATGTGTGGAGCTTTCGGGCAGCTGTTGTTTATTTCGGTTTGGTCTTGGATTCCCCAGCTTGGAGGCTGCTGGTTAAGTGCACGCGTCAGGTGACAAACTTTTTACTTTTATTTTTTGTTTTCTTTGGTATTTTTTTGTTCATTTTCGTTGGCTGCTGTTGTCAATTTGTAGGAGAGCAAGGACAAGAACTGAAACAGCAGCTGTTGCTTCTGTGCTGATTTGAAGTGGCTTCTTCGAGCTGAGCAGTAATCAAGTTGACTGTGAAAGTTACTGAGAAGGAAATAAATTGAACAGCAGACGCTTAAAGAGTTTTGTAATTCAGCTAGCGAAAGAGTTAGCAATGTGGCACAGAGTAAAAAGCTACAGGATCATCTATATATATAATATACAGTTCACGTTGATACAACTTTTGTGATGAATTTACGCTCTTACCCATATTTAGCAATTTTGAGTATTACTACGCTTGTGACATACGAGTAAAATCGTATTTTAATTTGAATATTTTATTATATACCTGATATACAAATTGGTCAGAGAATGGTTTATAAATTAATTTTTTTTTATTTTATCTATGCCAAATTTATCCATATAACGTATTATTTTATTTCAACATCGCATTTATATTTATAACATACAAATCGAATAACTCCTATTGGAAAGAAAGAAATATATTGATCAGCTTGCAAATTATTTAATTTAATAAGTCCTTTTTCTTTGGTTGTATTTTTATAACTTGAATGCTAAAAGCTTTTTGGCAATACATCAGCTCCCTTGCACATTATCCTCTTTGGAGCTGGAGCAAATGATTTTATTGGCATTACTCCATTTTGTGCGTCAGGTTTTTGCCGGCTAATTTTACGGTAATTTCCAAAGCATCGTTGCCAATTATTCACCTGCGTTGACGTTGGCATCGCTTAAATTGAAAGGATTATTTACGCATCATTGAAGCCCGCACACACACGAAACCCGCACAGACACACCCCAGTTGGGTTTACCTCATTTGCCCTGCCCCCTGGGCGTCCTTTCATTGCCACATTCATTTTGGTATTGGCATTTTTTCATTACCGCATGGCGCCGCCTCTGACATTGAACGTTGGGTGCGTCTGCAGGCGCCTCCAGCTCCTGCAGCTCCTCCAGGTAACTAGCGCCACTCAGAGAGCAATTGAAGCGATTTATTGGTGTCATATGACAAGCACCTGCCTCTGTTCCCGCTTGCCGTCTGACGTCTGCTGTCTGCCGGCTGCCAGTTGCCTGTGGGCCCCGCCTTTTGCCAATCAGTGTCCTTTTGCTCCTGCTCCTGGCGCGTAATAAAAAGTTCAAACATTAAAAAGCTGGCGAATGCGTCTTATAACGAGTTTCGAGTGTCGTTGCAACAAGCAGAGCTACCCTTGGGCAAGCACCTCAGCAATTCACGCTTTTTGTGCCAATCAAACAAACAAACAAACAAACAGCCAGACAAACAGTTGGCCACGTTTGATCTGTGCTTGCGATGGCAGACAGCCTGTGGCCAATGTGAAAACATATTGAATTACTTTTCAAAAGTATCTCGCTATCGATATGAATATAACTCTCGCTACTTTTTGCCATCTTTCCGCTTGTGTCCTTATCAGCCTTGTAATTTGTTAATTTCTTGTCAACAAGCTGATCCTCCAGTAGGGCTAATTGGCCAACAAGCGCTGCCCAAAAACGCTTAGCCTCTTGCCATTTAATATTTTTATTTAACGGCGTTTACTTTTTATCTTTTTTCATTAAACGTTGTGGCCTGTCCCCTTCTGCTCTGCTGCCTGCTGATGCTCTTTGTTTTTGCGTTGATTTATTGCCATTTGCCTCCAATCGGCATTAATTTTTCAGCGGTTATTTGCCCTTCATGTTGCGTCCTTCTCTTCCTTGTCGTGTGCGACGTCGCCTGCTCTGTTTATTGTTGAATAATTAAATTTTCGCATAAATTCATCATCATCGATGGCTCGGGACGTTTTTAATTTCCTTTGACATCGTCACAGACGCATCGGTCTGGGGTTCCGGGACAGATTGGGATAGACAGTATATTAAACCGGGAACGAGCTGTTCATTAAGCTTTGAAGATCCACTTTGCGAGCTGCGAATTGTGTTTGTTTATTTTTCAAATTGTAAATCCAATTAGAGCAGCAATTAAAGGGTTCATGGATTTCTTTACCTTTTTTTTGCGCCTTCAGTTTTTTAAAGTCACATGGAATTTCAATACTTAGTAAGAATCCCATTTTTTTGTTTTTTTTTCATAATTGCCTCTATAGATTTTCTGATTCAATAAAACGCTTCGGCAAACACATCCGCTCCCTGTCAAAGACCCACTCAAGTGACTCAGCTGTTGCATGGAAAACTGCTTAGAAAATATCTTAAAGCTATTAACGCTTATGATGCTCCACCAGCAGCAGACGACAGCCCAACTAATGAGCTATGACATAAAAGGTTTACAAAACAAACTATGACAAAATGCCAAACTATTTCCCGTCCCACCAAACAGCGCTCATATGCAGCACAATGTTTAATGCTAAAATACTTTAAAAAGAGCAAGAAAAAAGAACAGTCTTTATGACAGAACCTCTGAACCAATTTCCCTCTCTCCGACTGCTGCCCAGCTGCAACAAAATTTGATAGATCTATTTGTAGTGTCCCGCGCTGTTGTTGTTGTTGGCGTTGCTGTTGCTGTTGCTGCTGCCTGTTAAATGCGACAACTTAAAATCCCATTTGATGCACTCTTCTTTTATGATGCAGGCCGCCCTGAGCCCTCAGCTGTGGGAGCTGCTACCGCTGTTGCTGTTGCTGTTGCTGCTGCTGCTGCTGCTGCTGCTTTACCATTTCAATCTTCATAAAGTTGACAAAAATCCCAGCGAACGACGACGTCGACGAAGAGAAAACGAAAAATTATGTTCCATTAATGGAGCGAATGTTTTCCTTTTATGGGCTGCATATAAAATGTAAACTACTTAAGCGGCAGCAGCCCGAGACTCCAGACAGCGAGACTGCAACATGTGGAGGCAGCAGAGACTCAGACAGCAAAACAGGCAGCTAGAATTGTTTGGGGAAGAGCAGTATGTGTGTGTCTGCTCCTGTCTGGTAGCCGGAGCTGCCTTGGGGCTGCACGCTGTGCGCTGTGCAGTGCGCCCTGTCTCATTATGTCGCATGTGACACTGTTAATGATTATACATATATGGGTGCGATGCCACGCCCTCTTGTACAGCCAAAAATAAGGCTGGCGGAATTTCCCCTTTTTCTTTGGCTTGTTAAGGCAACCCAACGACCCCACAGCGGAAAGCGTGACGTGAAAATCTAGGAACAAATGTTTTGGTTCCCACTTGTGAAAATCCCCGATGCGACAGAGACGACAACGACGACAACGACGACAGCTCACAACTGTGGTTGTTCTTGTTGTCGTTCCGGGTTGAAGTTTCATTAAAAATACATAAAAATCAGAACGCATTTGCCTCCAGGCAGACAACAACTAATGTTCAAACAGCGGCAACATTTCGCTCTGTGTTTCAATTCAAAACATGCAACAGGAATACATGAATCGCTTGTTTATTGTATTGTATAGAATTGTATTGTATCAACTATTGTGGAAAGGGGGACTTGGGAGTGTGGCATCAAACTTGATTTGTTTAACAACAGTTTAAATTAAAAAGATAGAAAAAAATAACTAAACTAATTGCCAGTTTGTCTTTTGTTTTGGGCTCGCCCACCAAAAATCACACAGAGAAATCCTGAGCAAAGGCTGCCTTTCCCCCCATAAGCCACAACAAAACAGTTTAAAAGCTGTGGGAAAACTTTACAGTTGTTCACATCTTGATTGGGTTTTAATTGTGGAGCGCTAATTTGAGAGAACAAACGCGAACTCGATTGTAATTTTCATGTTGCTTTCCTCTGATAAGCCAACTAGTTTATAAGAAGAAGTTGCCTGAACTAGAACTATGTAATTGTCGGAATTGGTTTACAATTAATTGGGCGTAACATAGGAATATTTAAGGAGCATGCACTATATTTTAAATTATTAAGTAGCATATTAAAGTTCAAAATATTCAATGTGTTGTTTGCTTAACAGGTGCAGTGACTGTACAATCAATTGGTTTTGTTAAATGTGTGAAAATATTTAATTTTTAAAATGAATATATGAACAATGAAAGTAAAATATATATACTTAATTTTTTCTCATTTTCATTTTCTTCTATGGATACTTATACATTTTATCCATGTCGGCCCAATTATAATTCTCTTTCAACTAATAATCCTCTTTTACCATATTTCTGATTGATGGACCGCTTTAATATCAATTACATGCAACTACAACTAAACGCTCATTTGCACGCACCCTTGCATGCTGATGGAAACATGACTGTTAATATTTCCAATAACGCCCAAAGGCCTATTAATATCCCTGGCTTAGAGTCCGCACCAAAGCGCTGCAATGTTGTTAATAGCCAAAGGTAGACGCGGGTCGTTGGCAGAGCGACAAATTTGCACTAAATGCAAGTGCAGTCCACCCCTCAACCCGGTCATAGTGCAGAGCAGGTCATCTGCCCTAGCCCCCGGTCAGGCAAAACGACTTAACGGCAATTAATGCAAATGAAGGTGGATCTGGTTGGTCTATGACGGCACTAAGGCTGGAAAATGGCACTGAGACTGGGGCTGTCGGGCATTTGGCGCACTTGTGCATGCCTAATTATCAGGACAATTTGCTCTTTGAATTTGCCTATTAATTAGCTATTGCACACGGCCGTAGACATTGACGACGACGACGTCGACGACCAAGTTTGGATTTGTCGGCTTTGACTAATGCACTCATTGATTATAATGAAATCAGACTGAAAATCCATGTGAGTTTGTGTGTGTGCGTGTGTGTGTCTTTTAATTTGCCAACGCTCATAATTAATAGCCAACCACCGCAAGCCTTAATAGGATTTAATCTCAAAGGCGATGGTTATGTGAGTTTCTCCGCAATATACCCAAAATGCGGTCGAATAATTTCGTATGATTTATGCCTATGTCGAGTTTTCAAATTACCACGCAGACAGACATTAAATGGTTTGAGAAGTTCGCCTTTTAGATACACTTTATTTATATTAAGATGTATTGAAAAACAATACAATATTATTTTTCAAAATATCTTTAATAATTTATTTATGTACATTTTATATAAATTTGAGGTAAAACCCATTTTAACTGATTTTACACATGATCAAATACGCATTTTGCTGATAACTGTACTCTGACATATGATATCTGACACAGAAAATCTCAAGGATGTCACGTACGTTATCCGAAAGCTAATAAGCTTTCTCTTTCCTTCTTTTAGGCCGTGGTAGCAAACAGCAATCATCCCTGAGATTGTCGCACACTTTTGCAAAACAATTTTTTTCCATTCAAAGTCATTAAAAAGAAACGCGCCAAATAATAATCGCAACAACAATGTCAACAGCATTCGGTCGTGCGCGATGATAAAAAATCGTATATCCTTGTACTTATACAAAAACATTATTAATCAATGTCCACAGGAAAATTTCTTGTTGCCATGTCTTTGACAGAAGTGCACAGGGGCCGCGTGGCTGTGGCTCAAATTGAGGCTGAGTTCAGATCGGTCCTAAATTCGCGTCCCTTGGGAGCTCCCAAGGAGACACTCATCGCCATGGGCTTGTCCTGGGGACAAGCATAAAGCAGCTTAAGCCCAAGGGCGTCCACTTTTGGCCAAGGACAAGTACTGAGCGAACTTTGCTAATTTTCTTTCCTGTCACGTTGATTTTTTGTTTACCATTATAGCTGGCTGTTGTCGCCTCCAAAAAGCAAATCTCCCACCGCCCCCCCACCCGGACAAAGGGCGGCCAACTTGATTTACGTCGCAGCCTCTAACGCCACACCGAACGGCATTTCAATTAAATTTTATTTTCTATGAGCCCGGGCGTTGAAATCAATGAAATATAATCGAATTAATTACGTCTAGCAGCAGCAGGACTCACTCGGCGGCCCATAGGTGCTGGCATATTGAGAGTCCTGTTCGAGCCACATAAATTTGCGATTCGGCTGCGTTTCATTGCTCACTGATTTCGCCTCGGATTTGTATTATTGTTAATGGCCAAGTTGTGTTGGCCATTCAGCAGCTTTCCTTAGCTGCTGACTGGGCATAAGGAGCTGCCAAAAAGGCAGTTCATGGACCACGTTCCAGGGGTTGTAAATCCAAATGCGGCACTGGTCCTGGTCCATTTCTCGTTTTTAATTAGCATTCAGCTAGCGAAGAGTCGCCTCTTTGTTGCGTAATTAGCTGAGTTTTGATTTATTGCCGGCCCTCTGTTTGGCAGCTTGTCACCCCAATCACCCGATCCCAGGTGCTCTGTGCTGTGTCCTTTGCGTAGGGTCCGTTCTCCCTTTACACAGCGAAGCAAAATTTGTTATGCAAATATTTGCACAAAATTAAAATTGTCAAACTGAAGCAGAAAGCTTTGATGCGTTTTTATTTCTGTAGCAGCACGGTTATGCCATCGGAAAATATTGAGTTTAAAAATGTTAGTTCAAAAAAAATACTACTAGATAGGATAGATATACCCAAGGGACATTCTAATAGTTATTTTAATGAGTGTAATGAAGACAGATCATATATTTCAAATAAACTTTTAAGATTTATGTGATATTATAAGCTCTTTATATATTTGATCAGTTTGTTTTTGGTGTAGCGTATTTCGTAAACGCACCCTACCGAATATTGCATTTCTATTTGACTTTTAAAGTTTAAACTAGTGATGTGAAAATAAAATCAAAACTTCGATGCTACCAGAGGCGATGTATGCCAATGTCAACTCGACAATCATTTTTTTGACGAAAAAAATTGCCATGTTCATTTTGAACTAACATCACTACTTTGACTAACTCAAAAATCATTTTTATTATACCAAAATGCTTTACACAGAATTAAAAATGATGCTGCGTGCGCTCAACCGCATATAAAAATTCCATTTTGGCCTTCGCTTACAAAGGAATCGCTGTTGTTTTTTTTCAGCTTTTTTCTTTAATTATGTTCAGTTTTTTGTTGTAATTAACTTTTATGATGTTATTAAAAATGCTGCTTAATGTAATTCAGCCTTTCCAACAAGTTCACTTTGCTGCAATGTAAATCAGCGCGATTATGATGGAAATTGTTGCTATGCGGGTGCCTTGGGAGTGGGCGTGGTTAAATCTTATTAGTCCCTGGTGCAATAAAAATAAAACCTCATAACTGCAATCTGCATATATTGCCGTCCGGGATGCACTACATAAACGTGCATGTATATATATGCATTTCTCCCACTCTCTCTCTCTCTCTCTTGCCCATATTCATCTGCTCTCTCTTTCTCTGGCAGTCACTTTGTTTCGCGACTCCCCTCTGGCAATGCAATTATGCGTTTGTCCAGGTTGTTCCGACACCGCTACAAAGGCAACGTAGGCCACTCGATAATTAAATAATTTTAATGCAATAATGCCGCAGCAGCACGCATGGATATGATGGGTGGGTTTCGGGTGGGAGGGGGGCGTGTGAGTCGGCCTGGGCAAAACTGAGCCTGCACTATCAATTTGTACAACGGCTTAATTGATAATCTTTGGCTATTATTTAAATGCGCGCACGTCGGGGCTTTGATTCGATTCAATTTGTTGCGCTAACGATTCCAATTTGATTGTGGGAGCACAGCCCCAAACAATACAGCAACAACAACAATGAGAATGCGTGTGATTGACCAAGTGACGGACAGGCTCCTAGGCAGCCTATTATTTTCTAGGGGGTGTATCGGGGTGGTATAAAACTGTGTGTGTGTGTGTGTGTGTGTTCGTGAGTGTGCCGTTTGTTGCGTTTGTTCAGTTCAGGGATAAGCTGGCATTCAAACAATTCACTGGATCAATTTGCAGACATTGAGTTTAGTATATATAATATAGCATGTTTATTCAATTATATAGGCTGATACCCAGTTGGCTGGGCTAAAATAGAATTGAGGTCAATAATCAGGCTTTAACATATACAGAACAAAATCCTGCAACAATTCGGTTTAGAAACCATAGACAAGAAAATGCTTTAAAATATTTCTCACTCCAGTATGTCCTTTGTGGTATAATTTAAGTTAAGGCCTTGATATCGTTTCGGTCTGCGATAATTTTTGTATATTCTTACTCCGAACAAAGTGATTGTTTAGACTCATTTATTTGATTGCTGATGCATTATGATAGCTTATGTTATTTACACTCAAGTCCCCTTAATTCCAGCGCTCCAGTTGTTTATAAAGCCCATAAAGGGCTTACGCCAAATTAGACCCAGTTTGTAAAGGCAACTTCAAAGTGCACAGTCGGCAATGGAAGTGGAACTGTGGTCACTACTCCTGGCATTCCAGCAAATGGTTGCAGTACCTGCAGGCCTGTTGTCTGGTTTTCTGCCACATCCTCCACCCCCCCCTCCAGGGGGGTGACCTGTTTTGTTTTTAGCTCTGCTGTGGTTCAGCGTTTTGTGCTCTTTACATGCCAGCCCGCGCTGTTCCCGCCCACTTTGGACAGCCTATTAATACCCAACAAGGCCGTTGCAGTCACAGCAGCCTGGCGGGCCTGAAGCAGGAAAACCCCCGCAAATGCATTCAAACCAAATAAAAAGCTAATTAAATTAAAAGCTAATTTTAGAGTGGATGTAAAGCGCAGTAGGTAGCCTGGGAGCGTAGCCACATCGAAGTTGCCAAACGGCATAGAAAACAGAGAGATCCATTTTGTATTAACTGCTTAGATGGGAGGGTATTTGGTTAGTTAGATATGCATTTGAACGGCAACGGAAAACGTTATCTAATATTTATTATTTTCTCTTATTTTTCTAATCAAAAATGTACTTTGAAAAATATGATAATTCATGAAAAGCCTTAAAGAAACAAAAAAATTGTTTACCATTAATTTTAAAATCATACAATTAACTCAATTTTCGTATATTATTAGAAATGTATGTTTGAAAGAGAAGAGTTCGTAGTTCGTCATTGCCAGGGTATTCAGTTTTCGATGTGAGTCTGCCTACTTCCTATTCATCGCTTTTATTTACCAATTTAAAAAATTAAGTTTTATGTGCCGCCCCAAAATGATATGATAAACGCCACAATATGTTAAATTTATTCTAAAAGTCTTTAGTTTATGGGCTTCCGAGGAGGGTTGTGCGCCAAGCGACAGTGCCTACAAATTGTGTCCACGGGTCCGTTAGTCCGTGTGCTTCAATAAAATAATGCCCGCTGGGGAACATATGGCAGTGCAGAATTTTATTACGCCGTTTATGGCTTTTCAGCGTTATGATGATAGCGGCCGGGACGAGACGGGGCTCTGGGCTGGTTCCGATGCTACCAATGGCCAGTGCGGCCGTGCGCGAATATTTATTGATGTCAACAATGGCGAGAGGGAGAGCGAGGAGAGGGGTGCGGGAGCGGGAGTGTGGGCGTTGCTGAATGTGGGATGAGCTACGTGCCGGCATTTTAGCATTAAAACGCGGTCGGCCGCTATCAACGCGCATTGATCTAAACGCTTGACACGCCTCGGCGCCCAGCAGCGTGTGACATATGTCGATTGAGGGTGGCAACCCTTCCGCTTTTGCGCTCCTACGTACGATAACAATCGGTATGCAGAAAATTACTTAATTTTTTTTGTCGTCTCCTGGTTTTTTTTTTTCTTATTTCCATTCGCATTGAGTTGTAAAATTTAGCACGCGACTCATAATTCAAATGTGCCACCGTCACGACGTCCTGTCGGCTGGTCCTTTCGGTTGACTGTTTGGCTTACCTGTGCCGCACACGTAGCCCCGAGGCTGTCCTGGCATTGCCGCCGCGTCGTTTGCCCTTTGAGAAATTTGTTTATTGCGGCACTTGAGCAAAAGTGGCATCATCTTCCAGCAGCCATTACGAGAGGCTCTGTTCCAGCTTTGTAGTTGGATTCTTCGACGTGCCTGCGATATTTGTGCCTTATCCTTCCGCTTGTCTGCTTGTTTCTGCTTTGCTTTGCAGAAATCGTTAAAGAAATGACAAATAAGACGCCGCACTCGTACTCGCCCCCATCTCCCCCGAAACTTGCTCGTTTTCCTTCTCTTTCTGTTTGCCTGTCAACGGTTTGACGCTGGCTTTTGTTGTTGTTGTTGTTGTTGCTGCTGTTGTTGTCGTTGTCGCTAAAAGTAAACTAATATTTCATTTGAAAAATATACCAGAAATGTCTTTTGTACATTTATTTTTTGACATGTTGTTTTGTTTTTCACTCGTTCCCTCTCCTTCCCTCACTCTCTCTCTGTCTCTCCCTATCTCTTCACCTCTCCGCTTCATTGCATAAACGCACGTTCGCAGCGGGCGGAAAACAACAAGAACAACAACAACCAACACAAGTCCTTGAGAAGTGTTCGCGCTCAGATTTACGAGTATAGAAAACGTTTTCATTTGAATAACAAGCCAGCAAATATTTTGGACAGCCTTAGATCCGGCAGGGACATTGCTTTGTACGTTTACGAGTGGTTTTTATAATAAAGACGAAGATGGAGCTATATTGTGACAGTCTCTATGAAATATTTCTCCTTAGGCAATATATTTGGGGTAAGCCTCCGCCACTTGGGAATGTCACTCAACAGCATTGAAACCGGGTCCTTAATTGAAGAAATATGAGGAAATAAAAGTGCTAACCTCATGTCTTTGTACATAGAATGTACAATATAATAATAAATATAATAATGGCTGGGCATGTACTATCTGGTTTTGTTTACTATCTTACAACCTATATATATTTCAAAAATAACTGCCGATAATTTTACTAGAATCATGAACCGTATGTGACTTGAAAATAACTTGGTTTTGAGAAAGGGAATAATGACATATTTTCTTAAACAATTTAAGCTGTTTTTGAGGACGGAATTATAAAACTACCCTGCAAAACACAACGTTTTTCAAAACATTCCACACTCACCTGCGTGCTTTTGTAAAGACTCTTTAGAAGCAGCAAATTTCTATAAAAACAAATGCTCTGTGGTCAACCTTATGACTAAACCAACAGACCCCACATTTTAGCACAAAGAGCAGCACAGAAAATAGCTGGCTAAATGAATAGGCTATTATTGCAGTCTTGCATCAATTTTTCTTAGAATACCCTGCATTCGTAAAAAGGGTCAACAATTTTATAAAAAATTACAAAATATATGAGAAAGCCAGATCTATAAGATTTCAGTTTATTTTAAGTTTCGCTTTCTTAAAAATATATATAACATATCAATTATATGTGTCTTAAATACAAAAGACCTTCTAACTATATTTCAAAGGTTTCATTCCTTAACCACGCCTATAGGGTATCTCCCAGTCAGGCACACTGGGCTGGAGCATTCTTATGAGTTTTTATATTTAGTAGAGACCGCATTTTTGCGCGGTTGCTGGTTAAAATCAACCTTTCCAACGAGTATATTTATGTGCCTACGTTCCTTTTTTAACATTTTATATTATGATGCCCATAATAAACCTACTAAATTCTATTTAGCATTTTTGCGCTTTTGAAAACCAGTAAAATATAATAAAAATGCTTTATAAAGGCAATGCAAAAACAAATAAAATGCAGGCAAATTTTGGCCATGGCTGGCTGGTTCTCATATGTGAGAAAAGCTTTTTGATATTTACAGGTAGAAAATTGATGGGGGAAAAAACAAGTTTTTAATTAAATTATGTGTGCAGTTAAATGTAAAGGAAAAAGCTGCACAAATTCCCAAACACAAAAATTATGCGGTAAATAAATCGGGCAGCTTGACGTGCTTGTTCTAGGCGCTGGGGGCGTGGCTGCATGGACGCAGTTGCCCTTAAGGCAGCACAGTTTCATTAATTTTCCAAAATGTCAACAACTAATCTGCCAATTTGTTACTTTTTTCTTGCTACAGGGGTTGCAGGGGTGGTAGGGGCAGGGTATGATAACGAGGGGGTGGGGGATTGGATTAGCAAATTGCTTGTACGCCACAGCATCAAAATCCTGTTTACTTTGTCAACATGTGTTAAGCCATGGAAATCGAAGACCAGCCAACAGCTGAGGCTATGGCCAGGGGTGCAGGGACTTGCAGGGAGCTCGCTCGCTGCTCCTTGGTAGTCGGCCCTTACTAATTTTTGCTACTTAAGCGCGAGTTTTCTTGTCTCGGTGAGGCGATTAATATGTCAGGACAATATCAAAGCTAATTGATCAGCCGGGCCAGGCCAAACGATGTTGCCAGAGAATGACACACAGAGATAGAGACAATGTCAGCTTGGCTATTAGTTGTGGGCCACGCTGCGACTAGCTGGCCAAGTTTAAGCCATGTGCCAAGGTGCGTGTTTCAACCCATTGGTCAGTTCGCCTGACTGAAACCCTCGACAGATTGGCCAACAAATTGAAGAAGTTTATTCAAATGGAAGACACAAATGTCAGGAATAAACTCTTCAATCAATCGAATATATCTATTACGGCAGCAGCGCTTTAATTGAATAATTAAACATTGTGGCTAAGCAGCAGAAATCACAATTTAAAAGTAGTATTAGTAGCTTAGTAGAATTTCTGTTTCATTAGATTTTAATTTATAATTATTAATTACAGGTGTCAGATGCAATTTATTTATTGAATAATATTTATTAATATTTAAATATTTATTCATATGCTTTGGAATATGCTTTTTATACTGAGGTAAAAATATATATATTCAACCTTTTCTAAAAGATCTTTATTGACTAGTTGCTGTCATCTTATTTTCTCGTTCTCTTTTCTTATCGTCGTGCAGACCTTTTAAACACTTTTCACTGTTGAAATTGCCGCACTCATGCAATGCCCCATTCTCATCTATTTATAAGCATTGAGTCCTTGAACTCGGGCCCACCTCTGCATAGACTCGGCAGGGTAAACACTGCACTTCTCCAACCACTCGAAACACTTCACAGCCCAGTAGAGCATTCAGAGTGCACCTTGAACACCCGCATTCCCTCATTTATCTCTATCGGGCGATTGATAAACCTCAAATAACCGTGTTAAGCTATATATAACCAACACTTTAGCTACCCCTAGCTTATAGAACCTAGCATACCCTACTCGGCTCCCCTTTCGCATCCATGTCCGCGTCCGTGCCCTGGCATTGGCATTGCTGTGGCCGTGCGATATGCGCATTTGTTAAGTGAACTGTAAATACAATTCCACATATGACGCGAGTGACGCTGAAGTGCGCCCAACACGCAGAAGCCAAAGCCGAAGCCGAAGTCGGGGCGGGAGCATCAGTTTCCACTATGGTGCGGGCACATGTGGCGGCATCATCCGCCAGGGCGGCACCAATTTCAATTTATGCGATACAAGCGATAACTCTTTGCCCCCCACCCGACCTTTCCGCCCTGCCCGCTCACATGCAAAACGGAGCTAGCTGCACCTTTGGCGGCGGCATCGATGGCAATTGCCGGCGCGTGCCCCTCTGCCCGCACGCTTCCTGCTCCAGGGGGGTGCATGGACCTTGATCCAATTTTGACGCTGCTAACACCCCGCACTCCAAAAACCTCCTTCTGTTGTTTTTGTTTTTGTTTTTGTTGCTGTTGTTGTTGTTGATGTAATGCGTCGCAACGGGCGAGCGTCTGCATTAAAATAACATTTTTCTATTGGATTCAATACTTCAACTCTGGGCTAAGGGGACCTGGTTCGAATTTATTTTATTTCATGGGTGTTTAAATTTTAAAACAACAAGCGACGGCAGCGCCGTTCACTGACACGTGGCAATAAACAGGAGCAGGAGTTGGGGGCGGGGAGGAGGAGGAGGACGACCAAGACAGCGACACCAGGTGGGGTTAAAGTGTAGCCGGCGGTGGTCGTAAAGCTCACCTTACAAAGCGGGTCGACTTCTTGCTGTTGGTTTATTCCCTTCGAGTGTTATTGTTGGGGCAAGTGTATTTGTTTATTGGGCTCATTGCCGCTTCTACAATTGCATTTGCCATGGGCAACTAAACATTGGCCGGAGTGCGCGCCAGGACCTTGGTTTTTTTTTTTATCGTTTTACTTTTTTCGGCTGGGGTTACAAGCACTTGGCTTACGTCTAATGCGACTTAAACTTTATGGGCTTATGTAAATTATGCTTGCTTTTGGCAGGTGCCTGTCGAGGGTTTGTTTTTATTTGCAGCCGCATGTCATTCCAAGTTGGCATCATATTTATTTTCGCCAAAAAGCTCACGCTTCATATATCAAAGCGCTGCTCTCGAAAAAAGCTCTCCAGCTCTGCGTATGCATATTAGAATTTCTCCGCTACCCCTTGGTAAAGCATATGCGAAAAAAATATACGCTAGGTTTTTCAAATGTTAGTCCAATCTACACCTCGATCTGAAATCGAAAATAATGACAAAACTACGATATGTTTGTATATCAGTCGAAAAAGGCTTTGACTCACTCTTCTTTTTTTGGTTTTCTCAAAGTTTCAACGTATAGAATATAACACAACCCCATTGCGATTTTTTTTTTTTTTTGTCTCGCTGTGTTGATTTAATCCCGCGCCCATTTCCCATGCTTGGTAGCGCCGTGAAAAGCGTTTGAGAAATGGCAAAGTCGCTTTTCTTTCGCACTTTTGTTGACTGAGCGACCTTTTATGTAAATTCCGCAGCCATATGCATTCGCTTGTAAATCCGCAGCTGTTGTCAGCCGCAGTGGCCATTAGTCAGTGGATGCTGTGCCAAAAGTGCCCACAACTGGTTCCACTCTCGCCACGCTTCAGACCATTAAATGCAACAGCTCAAACTTTTCTGCTGCCACTCAGACTTTCTTTCTGACTGACTCACAGGACTAAATGAGGTGGTGGGTTTGTAGCCCAGAGCGGAAATGCTTGCACAATGCCAAATGCCGACACGCGCACAGGATTTGCTGTCACTGACACCCTCATCCTTGTCCGCCTTCTTATCCACAGCCACAGATGGGCGGAGGGGAATCAGTCAGAGCCTCAGCTGCAGCAGCCTCCCCCGAGATGCTCTCTTCCCGTTGCATAATTATCAATGTGCGCACTAATGAAGCCGACGCCGGCAAATATGACGAAGGACATGTGCCGGCAGTCCAGCTCCCTGGATTTATAGGCCTAAGCAAACAGCGAGTGGGTCCGAACTTCAATTTGCCGGGCGCCTGCCAAAAATTTGACGCTTTTACGCAATTTTTCTTGGCCCATTATATTTATTATTGTCTTAGCGCGACGCAGTGTCCATTCCGGGCAGGCAACTTGGAACATTATGCATTATGCTTATTGCTTGGCCTGGCTGAACCAAAGCCCCCTCACCTCATCCCCTCTCAACCAACCCCTGACTAGGTCTTAAATGTTTGCACACAAGCGCGTTTATGGTCGCAGCTTCCTGCCGTTTGCATTCATAATCCTAATGGAATTGATTTCAGTGCTGATCTCTGCTCTGAATGGTCGGATAATGTAGGAAAATTGCCACTGCTGCGGTTAGTCAGGAAGCTGTCTTTTGTAAGACAACCCGAAAGAATCCCACCCCCCGCAAAACAAAAGCCTTCGACCATATGCCAAAAACTTTTTGTGCTCCTTAGGGTCGCGACTTGGCTTTCACTTCAATTTCAGTGTCTCGCACTGGGCAATAAATGAGTGCTTATAAATCAAACGAATGCTTATTATATTCATGCAGTTTTAATGAGTTTTCCTACTGCCGCCTGCTGGGTGAGTGTGTGGGTGTGTTTGAAGCCAGCTGCTGGTTAAACGCAGGAGAAGTTGCCAGACACACCATAATTGGGCATCCTTTTAGATCCATGCGTGGTCCGTTGAGGTCATTGACTAGTCTGCTAGGGGTTGTTTCTCCGCTTTCCTCTGCATCAAGTGCAATCTATGGCTGTGTAAAACATTATATTTGATCTTAAAATATTTTCAATACAATTAAAATACTCTTATTAACTCACTCATTTTTCAGCTTAATCACTTTTTAATATTTGTAATTCTTTAATTTGCTTTGCTTCTCTTGATGCTTTCACTTAATTGAGCGGCGAGCTTATCGACCAATAAAACTTCACCCTTCACTCGCACTCTGAACAAACACATTACAATTATCCTTACTGCAAACTTGGCCAACTGCTTGGAAACTAAACATTGTGTCACTTACCTCCAACACGAACAACAATCTGCATTCCCTAACCACAGGACACATATGTGCATGCAAAGATTCCAAACTTTGGACAACTCCTTAATTAACAACTTTTCCTGAACAAGGTGGCCCGACACGAATAACCAAAACTGTTTATTTAACAACCGAAAAATCAACAACCAAAAACAACAAAGTTGAAATTCCGAATTAAGTTTACAATATTAACTTGGTTGGAAAGAACACACACGACGCAGCTAAACGCAATAATTTGCTTTTAATTTGGCATTTTCTAATTCAAATAAATGTCCGACGGGAATCTAGGACAATGTGGCGAACCGGGCCAATAATTTCACTTGAAATATGCATAAGGCAAAGGCAAATGAAATATCCAGCGCCAACGACAACGACATATCAATAAAAGGGGTTTGGTCCGGTCACACACACTCACACACACACACACATTGCAAACACTCACACACGACTCCTATAAACAACAACAACAACAACAACAAGGGCACAGAAGCGACTCTCATTTACGGCGATCGTCATTAGCAGCAACCGAGGCCGCAGTGGCCGGGCAAATGAGCCTGGATACCCCCATTCCAACTAAATGCCAGCATTCAGCATCGTCCCATGTCATTCACTTGCGGTTTGGGGCTATGCATCCAGTCTGGGCTTGGTTTTAGCTCGGCCTGGCCAAAAATATTTGCCGCGTCGGGGTCCGGCTGCGTAACACTCGGCCTGGTTGACGGCCTGCCTTGGTGACAATTGAAAATCCAATAAAGGTCGGTCCTCTGGTCCTTTGGTCCCCTGGTCTGTCGTTTCCCCCGGGGCTGTAGCTATTTTAATTTAAACGAGGTTGCCGCCTAATCACAAAACCGGTGTCGTTTTAGATCCCAAAAAACAATGCCCAGACCAATAGACATCCTGTGTGGCCAAAATATTGAAGTGATGAACTTGCTTTATGCCAGAACTGGGCGGTTCCATGGGCTCCATCAAAATGCCACTAAACTTGTGTGTAGTTTGGGGCTGTGGCAGGACTTGCGGCACCCGCACTTTGAGTTAATGGCACATAAATTTTGCTCTGCACCATCATTTTTGATTACATGGGCGTGGCCAGAGAGAGTGCTCAAGGCAAGAACTACATTGAAATAGTTATATCTAGGTTTCTAAGTATGCTCATGTGAAATGGTATTCTATTTTTAGTGCTTAAAGCTAACGTGCTTATATTTATTATCTGTTTTATTACTAAATCTTCTATCTGAGTTTAATTTTCCAGTAAATTGACAATTTAAAAAAAATTTATTCGATTTGTTACGTCTTAGCAGCACATCGTGGATTGATATGTTTATGAAAATCAAGAACTTAATTTTTAATTGACTATTCAGTTAGTTGATTTGACAACTTTAAATTTGGCCTTCAGGGCAAATTTTAGACATTTGGCTTGAATGGGTTGTAGTCAATTGTGTTTTGTTTTTTACTGTACTTACACGAGCCCCAGCAAGTTGGCAACCCCATTGTGAGGGTGGAATACTAAGCTCAGCAATGCTACAGATTGCTAAAAATCAAAAAAGGCTTGATTGAAATGAGGAGCCAGCTGCCGTTCCACTCGCTTGGCCCCACTGCACACATGTCACTGTGTCCTTCAACAGCTTTTTGCCTAGTTGGGCACTTTGATTGCGCAGTGCGGAGCGGGAAGCGGGGAGGTGTTTCAGTAACAAGTCTCACGATAGCAACACCTACGCACTGGCAGCCACACAATGCCAACACACCACAAAACAAGTGTCGAGCAGTTAAGTTTTTGCCCCGAAAAGGATGTGCGTGTATGTAGGGGTGTGTGGGTGAGTGGATGAGTGGATGAGTGGGTGTGTGTGCAGCAATAGTTACTGTTCCTGGCCCTGGTGTCAAATGCAAAACCGGATGCGGAAATGCAGGCAGCCAGAGACGAAACGGGCGGCAGACAGGACACCAGCCGGCAACCAGCCTGGACATCAGAGCCAGCCAGTCAAGCGGGCAGACAAATCAGCTTTGCACACACACTCTCTCACACACACACACACACACACACACGCACTGGGACGTAGAGACAGACACACAGTTGAGTGATTTTTCGATTATCATTTGCACGCCTTGGGTGACAAATCAAATGCTCAGCAAGTGCACTGAAGCTTGGACCAGGCCCTCATCTGTGCTCGGCCTGCTTGGCCAATCGATTGTTGTTATTGTCGTTGGTCTTCAGCCTGTTTCTGTGTAAGTATGTAAGTTGGCTGGTTAAATTCACAGGTGCCCATAAGCAAAGCGGTTCATTGCCGCTATGCGGTCAGAATCAGAGAGTGTGTTGATGGTTTGAATGATTTTGTCTGAAAGTTCGACTTATAATTCTGACCTATAGGATTTTAGACTCATAGGGCATTTTAAGCTTCGATTGTGTTTCTGTAAATACTTTCAGAGTTTCATTACTTGTTACATAGCATTTGAATATATATATTTTTAATTAAAATTTCCAATTTCATATTTGAGCTTAATTCAATATTTTATAGACTTGTAATTTTATATAAATATGTTCAATAATTTGAGTTAATGTTATCAAATTTTAATAATTTTAAGCTATTTATATTGTACAATTAGCATACCAATGTTTCCCAAAGCTGGTTACACTAATTGGCCTATTCAAATAACAATTTATGCTTCTACGAATTGCCTCTTGGGGTAAGCTTTCAAATACATTTAGGCCTGCCAGCCAAAGCATGATTGCAGTTTGTAGCTTAAGTTCGCATGTACAACATGCCGTATGCGCGTTATTAATGCGCCCAGCATAAATACACATGCAATTTATATGCGCATTTTATGACAGTACACATATGCATATGCAAATGCAACAGTGTATGCGTTTGTGCGTGTGTGCGTGCAGTTATGTTTATTTTAATTACAAGCCCAGCATTGGTCTGCTCGAGAATCAGCTCCTGCCTCTTCTATGGCAATGAACGATTTTAATTGTACTGTGAAGGCAAACTAAGGACAACGTTTATAGCTGATGGATTTTGTTGATTGTTGGCAGAGGGTGAGGCGATTGACAAATTAAATTGCTTATTGATGAGCGGGTTACAAACTGTATATACATAGAGTGAAAATTGCAAACGTCAACTGCTTTTAGGCGTCATCATCCTTGATTTCGTCGTTCTCAATGAAAATGAAATAAGTGCATAATGGAAATTTGCGAAAGCCAATTTGGTAATAATTTAAATTGAATATTTATGTTGTTCTTGGTTATACGTGTGTGTGTCTGTGTGAGTGTGTGTATGTGGGTAGAGCCATTTCATTTACAATCAACTGCAGGCATTGTGAAGAGCTATCGGGGCAGGCGAGCAGGAGCGATAGCTATGCATAGTACATTAGTTTTGAGTGCGCTGCCTATTTGCATATGTGTATTTGTCTTTTGAATTTCTAAAACGTACACACACATACACACATTCACGTTTTAAAACACACACCGACAGGCAGACCAAGCTTCGACTTCATGCCCTATCAAAACTTCAACTGTCAAAACACTGATGAGAGATCCATTTAAATTAGAGCTTTGTTTGTATTGCATTAAGCCCAGGCAAATTTGCTGAGTCTCTGTTTGTATATACAAAAGTACATTTATCCATAAGAGCCATAAACCATATACATTTGCATTTGTTGAGTGCTGAAGAGCGTGCCAAAAAATTGATGAAACATTACCTAAAATAGTTTATAAATCCTGGCAAGTAAGATGACATTGCGTATACGACAAGTTGCCAGTATACAACACAAATATTGAAAAAAAAATAGAGAAGAAAAAAGCTTATGCGGTTGTTAAAATTTTGCAACAAATTGCTGCAAAATTTCTTTGAGCATTTTAAATGAATGCAATCTGAGAGACTTTTATAGCTAAATCATTTTTAATGCACACACGACTTGTTTGAGAAAATATATTTGACCAAGTCAATAAAGCAGAAGAAGAAGATATGTTCATAAAATACTAGGAGCACTTGAGAAGAGTTGCCAAAAGCAATAAATATACTTTAAAGGTACAATTACATAATCATAAAACATATTTAAATGTGGAACCATTTTGCTCGAATTTTAAGGTTTTTATTTAGCAGCTATTAATAGCTGATAGCTGAAATTTAAAGTTGCGTACGACTCATTTTCTATTCATGTTTGAAGGAATATTAGTCATGGTTTTCGTATAAGCAAGTATATTAGACCTGATTCTGAGGGGGTCAAAAATCATGTCAAAATTGAAAAAATTTTGACATGTACAGCTCTCGGATCCATAGCTTCTATAATTCAAAATTAACTTTGTCAAAACTTAACCGATTTTCACGTTTGAAGGAATTTTAGTCATGCTTTGTCCTTTAGATTAATTTTGCATTTAAAATTTTTGCAGTTTTAAAAATAAAAGTTTTATAAATATATTCTGTGAGCAAATAATTCTAGGGAGTATGTTTTGGTTGTTACGGCACGGCGAACGGATATTTTGCACCCGACTCCCACGTTCACATTTTTATTGTAATTAACAAAAAAAGCGAACAAATGTAAAATTTTCTATATTTATTTTTCAAAGCGTTCAAATAACGCATTCCAGCGTGCCTCAAGTTGCCATTAGTTGACACTGGAGGACGAAATCAATGGAATCAATTGAAATATGCGGTACGGCTTACACGTGCCGATTTTCTCCTGACCCAATTGTCAACTTATTTCAATAAGCACCTGACCCTAGCTTTTGGGTCAACTCAAATATCCATCAGCAGCTTAACACCCTTGAACCTTTGGAATTCGCCGCTGATGCTGGGCTGTCTGCCAGCCGAGTCATAACTTCTGCTCCATTTACCATTTGCCCCATTAAGAATTCTAAGCAATTTCCTTATCAGCTTAGATGAAATCCTGGCCGGCAGTGATGCGCTGCGAATCCACTGCGAGGCCCGCCATGCAATAATAATTAGCAGAGGGGCAGTGAACTGTTCCAATCTCGTTGCCTACTCCGCACTTGAGTTGGAGCACTCTGAAATTTATCATTTCCACCATTCGCCAGCTAACGGAACGTATTGCTGCCACTTATCGTCATCATCATCAGCAACATCATCATTGTCGCTTTTGTTGTTGGCAGACGAATTCATAACTTTTGTGCATATTATTAAAATATGTATGAACGCCTGGTCGCTGTGAATGCCTGTCCTGTTCTGTCCCTTCCTGTGCTGTCCTGTCTTGTCCTGGCTTCTCCTGTCTGCGGCAATTGCTCAGCTGGAAGCAATCAAAAATGTTGATAAAATAATTTCAAATTCCATTTATATCCTTAAGGACAATTTGGCATTCACCGGTACTAATAATATTATCAACAGCATCGTCGTCATTGTTCCCGTTGTTGTTGTTGTTGTTGTATTCATCGATGTCGCATCCTCGCGCCCGCTTTTGGAACCTGTCCTGCGGCGCATTTCCTTTCGCTTCCTGACATCGCTGGCGCTTTCGCAATTTGTCAGCAATTGAAATTCAGCAAACATTTTTGAATTTGTTTGGCTGGCTACACTTTGGCCGCGATTTGAGCTTGAGCCTCGTGTTCGGGTCTCGGTTTCACGGGTGCCCAGCAGGCACATTTTGCATTTCTCTGTGCCATTCATCGATTGTCGCGGTTGTCGTTGTTGCTGTTGTTGCTGTTGTCATTGCATCTCGCCCGCTGCCGTTTGGCTGTAGGATGCCTCCGGCCTTTGTGGCAGCCACGGCACCCACTGTTTTGATTTTTATCCACAGCGTGAATATGCAAATTGCCAATGAAACCAACAGCAACAGCAACAGCCAGCAACAAGGCAAGCCACTCTACAAGCTCCAATTGTTAGCGGAATTCTCAGCCCGGTGCTCTAAAAGCTTTTTGGCCAAATGTTTTTTGGCCAGTCAGAGCCAATCAAACTTGCAGTCTGACAATTTTTGGTACGGTCCGAGCCCAGACATTATGTGCCCTAGGTAAATGCCCCACAGCATATTCAATGTGCTCAAATTAGTGAGGTTACTGAGTTTTATAAGGGCGATTTGGGAGCGGGGGATGCGCAATGGGCTTTTTAATCTAAATGGAAATTTTAAGTTAAAGTGAATAATGGCTAAATTATGATTTTATAAATTAACCGCTTTGAGTAAGCAATCATAACAAACAAAAATGTATCCAATCAAATATATACTGTATATTATTAACATTTATTAATATAGCTTAGTTTAGTTTATAGCCTGCACTGTTTCTAGCGAGGATCCATTTACAGAAGAAAATCCATCAATTTGTATGTTCACTGTACTAACTATTGAAGACAGTTCGGGCTGTTCCACGGGTTGTCTCAAGTCCAAAAACTACACCGCGCTATCAAAAAATTTCAAACAGCGGGAGGAATAAAAAAAATATAAAAAACAAGAAAAGAAAAACGTGAAAAATTCAATTGCATATTCAAGTTTTGCACTTGAAATTCACAGATTTGTATCGGTGCGCTCATATGAATACCCAAAGAGTTCCAGACCCAGTAGCGAGCTCAGCATGGCTCGAGTGCTTGAGATTCAGGGGAGTGGCTGGGTAAGTCCCAGTACCGGCACGAAACGGAAGCAGACGTGGACCCCGAGAGGAACCACAGGGTGTCTACTGTACAACAGCCGAGATAAATCTTTAGCCTTTAAACAAATGTTTGTGCATATTTGAACTTGCCAGCCCAGGCAAACCAATTTTAAATTGGCAAAAGGTTAAGCCGAAAAACTAACAGCCAGGCCAGGTTGTGGTGGGTGGAGGGAGGTGGGAGGGCATCCTTCTGCTTTTGGGGATGTTACGCTAGTTGCATACATAATTTAACCGGTCCTCGAATACGGGCTATGTATTTTGGAATGCATTGATTTGATCGTCAAAATGCCTTCAGAGAAATGTTATATAATTTTTAGTTGGTTCACTTATTTAGATAAAAATTTAAATAATGTGTAATTTTAAATTGTTAAAGAGCAACTAAAAACGTATATATATGATTTGTTTAATTTACAGGGTAAGCAGAGTTTTTTTATAGTTCTTCTCTGTGTTATAAACTAAAATACAATTTGCATTTTTATTTCAATAGAAGACAAATCCGATAAAACACGATTTGCTTTACGGAATGAGCTTGACTTTTCAGTGTTCAGCTCAAATGAGCTGTTAATGTGAGTCCTTTTCATGGATACATATGTGCACTCCTTTTGTTTATTGATTATTGTATGGACGAGTGTGTGCGGGTGTGTGTGCTCGACGAGCTCGTTAAATTTCATTCAGTTTGCTAAGGGAAGACACAAAAATTGGCATAAAATGAGTTTTTTTTTTTGTGTTGCAGAGCAAAGAAAAATACAAAAATGCGAGAAGCACGTTTGATATGCTGACACTGATGTTGCCCTTGTTGTTGTTGTGGCCGCCGTCGATATCCACGTCATGTTTCGGCATCATCATCATCGTCATCATCAACAGCCAACAAACAGGCAATGCCAATCGAGTGAGCTCTTTCATCCGTTTGCTATTGACATGGCCAAGAGTGGACACCATCGTCCGGATTTCTGGCCGTTTGATATTGGCCAATAATTCGCAGCTTTTGGACAGGCCAGAGATTGGCGCACATATGCAACTAATTGATATTATATGAATGATATGTTAAATACAAATGGGCTGCACATGGCCTGATGAAAACAATGACAGCAAAAGCCAATTGCCATTATTTATATGTACTCAAAATAATTAAAATGTATTTTTTTTAAAGCCAATGGATTCGCAATTAAGCAAAGACAGAGGCCAGCAAGCAGATGTAAACAGATGGATAAGTTAACTGTTGTCCGCAGTTAAATGTGAAATGGGAATATGGTACACATTTTCATAAAAGCCATATAATGTTGAAAGATTGAACATAAATGATTGTTTGTCAAAGAAATTTAAGGAGCGTAATATCTGTATTGAAATTGCTTGAAATAATATGCAAAATAAAAGACAATTAAAATACATTCTTACAAGACTTGCAAGAAATACCCCAAAGAAATGACATACTAATATATCAAATTGAAATTTAGGAAATATATTTAAAAATCTATACAATTCAGTGAGTAAGCTTTTGTGTCTGTTATTTACTATCTGGAAAAGTAAGGAACATGTTAAGAATATTGTAAGCCCTTCTCAGCACGGCTCTCAAATGTCATGTCTTTCCAGGGGCGGTCAGTAGAGTCCAGGTAATTTGCATACTCCATGCTCCAACTGCTGTTGTTAATCCAGCTCTACAGCAGCCTTAGAAGTGCACTTAGAGCGGCTTCTCCACTTCCACTTCCCTCCACTTCGGCCAACTTAAATGCCAATTAGTTTCCATTTAGGAGAAGTTGCCACTCAGACCGTCGCTGGCAGTCGCTTGGCCCGCTCATTAACAATGCCAATTCGAAAAGTCTTGCCAAATCCAAATGCAAATCCAATCGGGGCTACAATGACGCGTCTAATTAGTCAGGTTGAGTTGTGCCCGACGGCAAATCCCAGGCACGTTTTAGTCGCCCAGTCGCTTGTCCAGTGCCACGAACTTTCACACCCCGCTGTGGGTCTCTGAGTGTCGGCATTATAAAATATTTCTCACTGTGGCGTTCACATCGAGTGGGGAATTAAACAAATTTATTTGCAAATCGAGCAGCGACGGCAACGCGGCGACTTCGTAACTTAATTTTGGGCTATGCCGAACGCGGACGGAGCTGGCTCTGTTTGTAGCCGGTCCAGTCCTGGCCTGGCTACAATTTATTAACACTTTTCTTGCTCGTGTTTCAATTCCCCGTCGTCGGCGTTGTGGACTGCGTGACTGCTGCGCAGTGCCTGCAGTTGACCCTTCGCCTCCAGACATTAGATAACAATTCTCTTCCGTTTGTGTGCAGCCAAATCCTTGTCGACGACTGTTAGGGGGTCATGTAATTTTGTTTTTGTTGCAATCTTTAGCATGCGAACGCGGCACGAATACCGAGTCAAGCTCTCCGTTCCAACTTGGCTCCGCGTTGCCCGTTTTTAATTAAAAAGGTCAGAGCGGGTTCAATTTATGCTGATGTTGCAAGCCGGCTAGCGGCTAATCTGCAATTGAGAGAAAGACGTTTTAGCTGCCTCAGCAGTACTCAGCCGCTCCAATTACTGCACCAGTTGAAGGTTTCCAGTTGCAGCAGCAGCAGCAACAGCAACAGCAACAGCAAAAGCAGCAGCTCCATGACAGTTTATTGTTGTGACACATTGACAAATGCTTTTACACGCCACAAATCGTTAATCTCATGTGCGCCCCAAAACACATAATGCCCAAACCCAAATGGCATGCCAATTAAACGGGAAGCTCCACGCTAGAGATGGGCTAAACTCGTGCTTTACTGAAGTTAAGGCACGAAGGATTGCTGTAAGTAAGTAATTAAGTATCCAGCTCATTATCTTCTTTAACATTGTGAATATATAAAATATAACAAATGGATGAATTGGCTTCATCGGATCATTATTATATTATTCAATATCATTGCCTAGCGTTATTGTTAGAATAATCTTAACGAAATGTTCGTGCATATTCCACATGCCGCTTGGGGCCCGGCCTCATCTCTACTCTAATGTGATGCAAACTCCAGAGCAGAGCTGGTCTTTGTTCTGCGGCCGCTTTGCATTTGTTTGGATGGTTCCGGCCTGTTGCCTGGCAATTGACATGATGATTTTGGGTACAAATTTTTGGTCCGTTGTTGTGGTCAGGAACAGTTGGAGGACCAGCAGCAGTAAAAGCTGGAGTCAACGCGTCGTGTGTTTCATTCATGCCTCGCCCGTGTGCATGTTTTGTTCACGTAATTGACAACAACAATTGACAATCGCCCCAATGGCCATGCATCGTTGCGCTTGCTCCTGTTCCTTCTGTTGATGTTGTTGTTGCTGTTGGTCTGTCATTATCCTGCAGCACACGGGCGAAAAAGAATTGCCGTGTGCTGTGTGCCTTTTGGCCGCCGTCTGTTGACCACCTGCGGCGCTAAAACTAAACATTTTCAGTATTCACATTTGAGTTGGCTTTGCTGTTGTGTCGTCTGCAAAATATGTTGCGCCATGTCGACTGCGGCATTTAACTCGGCTTTTGCCAGCCATTCAATTGCATTATTTATTAATCGAATGCTGTTGACACTCTACCAAATGCCAAAACATTCAAACAAAAACACAAAAAACCATGTTGATTTCAAATTGTGGATATTACAAAAGCGATTGATGTCCCGTTTATACACCGGAAATACTGCTGAAAGTATTCCTCAAATAATTAATCTGATATTTTTATTGATATATTTACAGCACAATAGGTAGTATATAATTCAGCTTTTAATAATTGTTCAATTGGTCAAGCTAAAAATGTTTATGTTGTATTTCGAATTCACAAAATAAATAAAAACATAAGACCGTACAATTAAATACGATGAAAAAATAACAATATTTATATATACGATGCAGTGTAGAAAACTTATGATTGTTTTTGTTACAGTATAAGTTGAATATTATTTGTTTTATTTACTTAAATAATTAAATATAAAATGATAATAATTTTGCCACAAGTTTTGCTTTAATTTTTAGTAAATATTATTGAGCTCTGAGATAAACTTGTGTAAACGAAGCTGACGAAAGTTACCCAAGTATCCAACGAATCGATTATATAAAATATAATATCTTAATTATAATAAAATAGCTCTAAATTATTGTTCATGCAAATTCCATGTACAAAAACATATGTATGTATTATATGCATAAATACCTTTAAATACGAATGAACAAATCTTTATCTAATTACATTGTACATACCTCTAGGTATATTTGTACATTAAAATACAACAGGTGAGCTTAACATTTATTGATTTTCTTGCTCGATTTCAGCAAATACAAGAATTTTTATCCACGCTTAATATTGAAAGCAAAATTTCTGATTGCATTCATTAAATATTTTATAACTCATGCCATAAAATACGCGGCGACACGTACCCTTAAGGGAAGAGTAAAAAAGTGGCTCACTGTAATGAATCGGAATGGGTCATAAAAAGAGGCTTTGTTGCCTGTCCGATTCACAGCACAGAACACACAACCAATCCAGTAGCCCTATCTGCAAAATATGAATAACCATTCAATCAAGCAGCAAAAACAAGGCCCATATCTGGTAAAAAAAAATATGGCCAGTCATTAATATCGATGGATTACATGCGCTGAGTATTTACGGATATGACCGTTGCCCGAAATCGCATAAAAAATGTGCCTTAAACAAAAAAACAACAGAAGAAACAATATTTGACTACAGTACAACAAAGCTACAATACCCTTAATTTACTTATATGGCATATATGTATAGCCACGAATGTCATTTAACATTAAGTAAATAAGGGTTTGTTTAACATAATACAATCAAGTTAAATGTTGGGAACATAACAGCATATTTAAATGCTGTCTGAAACATATTACACTTCTCGTTACAAATTCATAATACCTTACACAAGGGTATAGGAAAAAAAATCGTCGTCGATTTTTAAAGCAAAATTCTGAACACTTTACAAATGGGCACCCCGAGGTGACGGGGGTGTTAGTATCTGCGACAAAAATCACCTCAATTAATTTAATTAGTCTGCGGCTGTTGCGCATTTGGCAGCCGTCGGAGGATTCCGAACTGTTTCGTTTTGGGCGATGTTCTTTTATTTTGGCGACTGCTGACTCCAAAAGTTTGAACGAGGGGGGGGGGGGGGGGGGAGTGTCCCCCAAATGCACAGAATGACGAACCCCGGTCCCAAAGGCGACCGCTGCAGAACCGCGGTCTCCAATGCGACCGCTGCAAATGATTAATGCCTGTGCCCCGTTGCTCGCTGGCCATCATAGTTTATGAAAATCAGCGATAAAACGTTTGATAAACGATATTGAACGGCGAGTGACATTTGACAGTTGGAAATACAGTCTCCAACAACCCAGCCCCGTGCTGGGCTCATTTCCTCCGCGACGTCATCTTCCATATGCGCATAATTAATGCCGTCCAGTGGATGAAAGCACTTTACTCACTTTTATGGCATTTATGGTTTCAAATTTTTCGGTTTTGACTCGAACTTTAAAGTGTTGAAATTGAATTCTTGCTGAGATTTTTATTTCATCGTTATCCAAACGTGTACTCTGTTTGAAACACAAAAATCGTAAACAAGTCCATCGATGGCCGGGAACAACATCGCTTCTCTCGGCGGTTAACATTCCCGCTGCGTCTTGCACTTCCTCTTGCCCAAAGAATCAGCACTCAGTTTGCTTTTGCTGGATATTGAATTTCAATTTTGCTATCAGCTTGAAAATGCAGCTTTAGATTGATATTGATAGCTGTGAAAGAGTTAACTCTTTAAGAAAGGGAATTATGATAAGAAAACATAGCATTATTTATTTATTTAACTCGGAATTTCGACGTGTAAGCTTTTTAGCTCGTTCGAATTTATAATATATAGAACACTCAACCTTGTATGTCATTGCTTTCCTTCATGTACTCACTCTCTCTCTCTCTCTCTCTCTCTCTTTCTCTCTCTCTCTCTCTCTCTCTCTCTTTCTCTCTCTCTCTCTTAAAAATATATTGAAACCTGTAAACATTATTTGAATTCATGAAAATCGCATAGAAGTCTTTTTTCATATATTACACTGTTAATTTCTCTGTTTTGAAACTACTGTTTACATTTCCCCCGAGACACAAATAACCAATGCTTTACCTATTCCACAATCTCACACTAACCGACCGATCGAAGCGGTAAATTCTAAGAGCGGTTATAAAATATTTCGTGGCACGTCATCGAGATGCATCAGTAAATATTTTTGATTTTTGTTCATGATTTGCTTGCATGTATGTGTATGGCTTTGGATTATAAGAGTTTTATTTTTTATTATTATTTTTTTTTTTTTTTGATTTGAATGGCAGGTTGTAAAAAATTTTATTGGTTTCAATATTGCGTTCGAAATGCACTTGCAATGAAAACTTCAACAAGATGCCACTCTACACAACGTGAAGCTTTTGAAAATCGAGAGAAACACTTGTATTTTGCATTTAAAATTTAAATTGATATAATTTAATTTGGTTGTGTTTTCTCTTCCGGCGCAAATGCATATATATATATGTTAATACATTGGTATCTGCTTTCGACTTTTGACAAATCATTTCCAGCTACAATTTCCTCTCGAGCGGCAGATAAAAAAATTAACGTTTATCATTTTTATTACGGTATGCGTTGCACTCAAAATTCAAATGTTATTTACCTCTAAGGTATGCGTTATAGAGACATTATGCGACCCATTTTGTTCGAGCCTCATCACAAACATTATCAATTCTCTTTTTTATTTTTTTTTTTTTAATATTTAAAGTTTTTTGTTTGTGGCTTTTGATTTATTTTAATTTGTAATAAATTACAACTTTCAGCTGTGGTAAATACAATATTTATGCCTTTGGGCCAGCATCATATGCTCCACCTTTACATGTATTTGGCTGGCTAACATATTTGAGGCGAGCGGGCGTCGTATCGCTTAATGGTTTTTCAATGTTAATGTGCTAAGCTAAAAAAAAAGTGAGAGTCTATCGAAAATGAATTATGAAATGTGAGTCAAGAGTTGAGAGTTATTATTGAAATACGAGCATATCGTATTGGTAATTCCCAACTGGCCTCAGAGCTCAAATGTTGATTGTCATTGCCAGTAGCATCGTTCGATGCAATATGGGAAAGCTTCGAGCAATGCGATATGCGACTGGGCTATCAATATTGCGGGCAGTGCGATGTCGTGCACAGTAGCTGGTTTGGTTTACTATTTGCTTTGCTCTTGTGGTAAGTCTAACGGTTGTTAAAGGGTCATGCGGTTTAAAACTATCTTAAGTGGGTAAATAAAGGGCTGCTGAACTTTCATAGTTCATTTAATAAATGTTAAGTAAATTTCTTTAAGCAAAATTATGTGTATTTTAAGTAAACAATAATTCCTTCGTTTCTATTTCAGACACATAAGCATATCAGTTGTATACCACATAATGTGTAAGCTTCCTGACAAACATTTGGTTATAATTCGGACGGCTAAATGGCGGCTCTAAATCAAAATTAGTCTATTTGGGTATCACAGTTGTGAAATTTATGATGACGATAGCAAACATTAACCATATTCTGTAATTTCGCTGTCCATTTACATGTCAAAATGGCTGAGAACTGATTGTTCCCCACTGTTTGTACATCTCCATCATTAGAAATGCAAATAAATGTGCACAAAATTTTGAAATTTGTGAAATTGGGGAACATATAATGCAGCAACTGACAAATTTATAGTGGCTGGCACTTTTGTGGTTTGAACCATCCAAATTCATCAAAGCCCATCAAAGGCAATGCTCAGTGCACGCCCACCCACTGGGGCTTAACTCACACGCAGATCGCCAGAGGCGCGCGTCAAGCGTGAATTATGACAATGCGTTCGGAAATACACAACAACAAAAAATGTGGGGGAAAAGAGTGAAAGCTAGCGATAAGGCCATGACATGGGCCCTGCTAGGGCCTGTGCATGTAAATAATTGCTGCAAAAACCAAAAAACACAAATTTTAAAAATGTGTCTGCATAAATTTGAAATCAAAACGCTGGAAAGCATTTTTGGACGAGAGAACACAAATAAAATATCAAACTAAATTAGTTAATTAATGCAGCACAAACACAAAGCGGAGCAGAACTGGACGCGGGTCGTCATCAATCATCGGGCGAACTTCGCTCTTTGGTTTTCGGTCCACGTTTTACGGTCCCGGCTCAATTGTTGTACGTATGTATGTCAAAGTTTTAGACCAAAATTGTTTGGGGGCAGCTACGGGAAGTGTGCGCTGTTTTCGCTTTTACTCCACGGCTCGATTGACGTTCAAATTGCCCAAGGGGAAGAAATGAAGAATTACCAATTAGATGCCCACATATGCGACAGGTAAAGTGATTAAGCGCCTGGGCACAACCAAATATTATCTATAAATACCAACGGCCAAATAAATTATGCACAATCCAAGACGTTAACTTCAAACAACCACAATGTATCACATTTCGCGCTTTGAGGTTTTTTTACATTTTTTATATATATATATATATAAGAATTAATTTTTTTATACGCCCCAAACCGAAGGTTAACAACAAACATCCATTAGCCAACGAGATTTAACAATGTGAAATATATAACTCAATTTAAACCCTTGTTATGTCGATATCTTGATGCTCTTTCCAAGATCTGCTTTTTGAAAATGTTTCTAAAAATTGTTGTTAAATACAATTTAATTTTTTATGACATTGCTTTGATAATATATTCTATATGTTTAAAAATTATTTTGGATCATTATATTTTTTTTCTTAATAGATATATTAAAAATGTTAATAACAAATTAACATGCAGATGAATTTTGAGATTCAAAGGGTTTAATATAATTATTTTTTTGTTGCTATCTTGCTTCTTTAATCTACAGAGTAATTATTAAATGAGAATTTCAATATGCTTTTTGCTTCTGAGCGTATCTAAAATTCTCATCTCTGATTGACATTTTTAAGCGTCTGTTTTCCCCCATGGCTTCCGTTACGCGACACATTCCCAAAAACCCTTTGGGCCTACTCGCTGGTTGGGCTCTCCTGATGGGGGCGGGCATTTGTGCTGGGCAGGTGCACACAGTTTCTGTTTGTGTTATGTAAAAGCATTTGAAATTTGCATAAAACCACAAAAAAAAGTATACAGAAAATAAACAAAATATAATAAAAGGAGAAAAAGTCGCTGCGCATTTTTAATTAATTAATTAAGGCGAGTCTCGTTTATGTCGCTAGTGCCAATAACGAGGCTATCAACGTCGGCGGGACTCGTATTATCATTCCCCGTCCTAATCAACGTGATGATCATCAGGCAAAGCAAAACGCAAATATTTGTACTTGGATTGTGTCGGCTCTCGTTGGGCTTTGCTGTCACTGTGTTTGCATATGCATGAACTTAATTTTAATTAATATTTTATTATCTTAATTATGCATCGCACCTTGCCACGTTTGCGTCCAAGCCCGCGTCCATCCGAAAGCTGCGCCCTTTCACCGCTAGTCGCCAGTTTAGTTTTCGACCTTTTGCTTAACAAATTATGGCCATAAATAAAGTAAACGAGTTAAAAGTGGTTTTGCGTGTAGACAGCCGACACGGACATAGACACTGGCCCGAACACAGAGCCTCCTGTGCCGGCTTCCTGTTCGCTCTCTCTGCTCTCGACTGTCTGCCTTCGGTCTAGCCACAGTCTGGCGGCGTTTGGCTAATGTAATTTTCATATTGGCTGCTTTTTTCTAACCCCTTGCAAAGGGTTAATTCTTTGACAAATGTGCCCAGTGCAGTGCACATTTTTATTTGTACACTTTGCTGTTGTTGTGTTTGGTTAATTTGGGCTGATTTATTGCTTTTTATTAGTGGCGCTAATTGGCTTAAGTTGAGTTGTACGCCTTGGTTTATGCCTGGGCAGGTGGGAAGACTACGTTTAAATGCATCGGATCAAATGTTGCTCAACATTTTGTGTGCTGTCGAGTGAAACTATATGAATAGAGTGATGTAATGCATAAAACAGGGGTCTTATAATGAAAATGACCTGCTCATTGAATTAAGAAAAAAAACATTAAATATTATGGGACTTTAACATTACAAAAACAAAAGGCGCTCCAGCTAATAATTTACAGGAGATATAAGTTAAAAGCAAAATAAATATTCCCAAACAGGATTAAAGCCCGATTATAATATATTTTGTATTTTATACAGATAATTATCTTTTTGTCGCTCAATAGACTTGTTAAACCTTACGTTTTTAAATACAATGCATTCCTTGTGATTTCCAGAACATCTTTTGACAAGATTTTTCACTTAAAAATATGTTTTTCTGCGATATTTTTGGCAAAAATATTTCATATTTTGTGGAGTTGCCGCCCAATTAAATGCTGCAGTTGTGTGACCAAACAAAAATATTTGGCCAGAGCCAAAAAGCGGGTGACGAGTCGGTTGACAATGATGTTGCCGCCTTTTAACGCAAATTCCATGAAAGCAGTCAGCATGTCAACGTGGAGTACTATAGTTACCGGCCTGCTCCTGGCCAGAGCCAGGTTCGTTTCTGTGTAGTCGGCTTAGAAAAACATGAAAAATTTAAACAAGGCGACAGCGCAGACAACGAAGACGAGTCCCGACATTGTAGCTGTGTTTTGTCTGCAACAAAAATTGCAAGTGACAGGCAATTCATCATTCATTCGGTTTTCGAGTTGACTGACTGACTGCCTGGACTCGCTGACTGACCAGCGAGGAGGAGGCTACTGGCTGGGAACAGCTCCGTTTTTGTCTGCGCCAAAGCAATTTTATGGCCGGCAACTTTAAGCATGGCCAACGTTTTGACAATTTAATGCATTTAAAGCTTACACAAGTTGGGCCTGCGCAGTTTTCTGATCAAGTTACAGTAGCTCATAATAAAATAGACACAAAATAGAATAGGCAGAAACATATTATATATATATTATATATTTGGCATTATAATGGTCTATTCAACCCACTGTGCAGCGCATAGTGTTGGTCTTTCGGAATTTTAAATTGTTTTAATATGTGCCCTGAGCAGCTGACAGCCACGCCCGCTCGATAATGTCGTCAAAGTGCCAGCTCGCCTCCCAGTCAGACCTCCAGGCTTTAGATCCCAGTTGCCAGTTTGGACCATTCGGTTGCACTTCAAGGATCAATCAATTTTTTAGCACGACTCGGGCTGATGAAGTGCCGCCGCTGGGAGCTGGCAGCTTTGTTGCCTGTTTAATATTCAGCGGGTAGCACCGCTGAGCTCGACGAGCAACTGCACCAATTTGGCGCTGGCCAGTGGAAGCGGCAGTGACTGCCTGGCGGGTTTTGATGCATTTCATCGCTTAGCGGTGCAGTTCATAAATTTTTAAACGTTCGCCTGCAAAACAAACAAGCTGCCAGATCCTCCTTGCTGCCATTCGCATCGCATCCACATCGAAAATTTATTCATTGCGGCCAAGACACACGCATGTAATCAATTTTTATTTTAGAATCCTCTCAGAGAGGTGCCCCCACAGCGGTACAAGGCAGGTGCAAAAGTTCCTTTGCTCTATTATAATTGGATTACAAACAGTTTCGTTTCTGTTGGGTTTCGCCAAGGACCTTGCACATTGCCTACATTAAGCTGAGCGAACGCGAACGCGAACACACATCGTCTTCAGGTTGTTGTGTCTGGTCCGGTCTGGGAATGCGTGTGCTTGTCTGGCCTGCTGGTCTGGCATTTTTAACGAGCGCATCGTCGGAGCTGCAGTCATTTACAGTCTCCGTTGGGGCGGCGGCTCTTAAATGACAACGGGCGGGGCCCAAAAAGAGGACTGGGGAATTGCCGATGCTGCTGCGTGTGGCAGTTGCGAGTGCGCCATAAAACGGTTAAAACCAAGGCAGTCTGTGAGCTTTAAACGCAGCTGCGATTGCGTCTCCGCTTGCCCGTTCTGCTAAACCGCTTTTTAAACTTGAGCCCAAGCTATTTAAGCTTCAAGTGTTTCTCACTTGAGATTAAACAAATAATGTAAGCTAAAGCGGCTCTTGAAAGAGACTATTTTAAGATATTTTAAAATTATAATTCACGAATTTACCAAAAAAAAATGTTTTCGGATAGCTGTGAGGCAGAGGAGTGCCGAAAATTAAATAAAAATATACATCTTAAATTCTATTTTAACACAACACTTAATGTTTTTTAATGTGATATTTTAGAACTAATTGAAATAAAATCTAAATTACAATGCGAATGTAAAGTGTTAACAGATTAGCTTAAATTTAAATGTAAATATATATGTATCTAATAAAAACAAGTAAAAACGATGCAGTCGGGTGTAAGCGACAACGCAATACTCGTTCACAGTGTAATAAGACATACAGCCAGGCACTATTTGTGCAATGCAGAATTAATCTCAAATTATTTATGACAAATACAATCCATTAATAAGGGAAATTCGCAATTCTAAATTTTGACAAAAAACATTTTTTTTTTCGGATATGAGGGGAGGGTACATCAAACATGAATATTAGTTCAGTTTTGACAAAGTTATTTAAGTTTGAAATATGGGAGCTATGGATCCGAGAACTTTACTTGTCAAAATTTTTGCCAATTTTGGCATGATTTTTGACAAAAAATTTGACCCCCTCAGAATCGGGTTTAATGTTGATTTTTATACAAATTATGACTAACACAATCGATTAAAAAGAAAAATTCACAATTATAAATTTAAAAAAAAAATTTCGAAAATGAATAAGGGGGGAATTGACTACAAACAAAAATTCGCAATTATAAATTTTGAAAAATAAATATTTTCGAAAATGAAATAGGGGGGGGAACTTGATAAATCTTTTTTTCAACAATGCATAAATTTTAAATGTAGAACTAATCTAGATGACAAAACATGAATACCAAAATGCCATCATACCAGCTATCTATATAACAAAATTGATGGCTCTAAAATTGGCACTTTTAAATTGTTGGAATTATACACCTTTCATCGATTTGCAATTTGAGTTATATCGACATGTTATCGAATTGCCAGCCTCCCAGTGGGTGTGGCACAAAAACTTAACACTTTGTCTGAAGAAGATAACTACAAGTATATATCCAAAGTTTCAAGTCTCTATTTTCAATAGCGCCGAAAAAAGTTGCGTTTATGCGAACAGATGGACAGACGGACGGACGGATGGACGGCAGACGGACAGCATGATGGACATTGCATAAGCCCAATATACTAGTTTCACTTCGTGAACGAGGATAAAAATAACTGATTGCAGTACTCTCGTCGATTTCAGTCAATTGTCAATATGAAAGCTTATAAATACAAATTTTATTTTGAGCAATTATTGTTTGTATTTTGTTGCTGACTCATAATAACTTTTTAATGAATCTAATTAATTGGCTCAATGCATGGAGTGGTCAAAACCTTTTCTATGTTGTCTATGGACGCGATCAGGATATTACCATCTCAGTTAAAGTGTTGCGTAAGATCTGCAGCTTCGTTATAGGTGTCCTGTTGGCATATTTGATGTGGATACTTTTCGGCATCAACGATATTTTCGGTAAATGGCAAATGGTGGTATTTACGGTATTTATCCTGGGCGCCGGACTCGCATATATGCAAAGTGCCAATTTGCGTGCGATTACATTGCTGATATTTGTGGGCCTGGTGAGCTCAGCGGGTCGCAGATATATTCGAGGACTTTCCGTTGCGCTTGTGCTTTTGGGGCCCGTTAACAATATGGTCAAGAATGCCGGCGAGGTGGCGCGCGTGTTTTCCTGTACCACAATGCTGACATACAATCTGACCAAGACGCGCTTTGATTTGATGGCCAAACCGTTCACGAACACGCTGCAAACCATGAAGGATGAGTTGGACGAGATACAAAACAACTTTCAGGAGCTGGAAGATGTCCTGGCCGATCTAAAGTCCGGTGTGGAGTATACAAATATTGAGGAAGACAAATTAGGCAGCAACAAACGCCGACGTATTCTAATTGAGTCCCACCAGCAAAGGGCGTCCAGAGTGCAGGCGCAGTTTCTGCGCAACATGGGAAATCGCTGCAAGCATCAGCTGCGCAGCGGTCATAAGGTTTGCGAGGAAATATTTCTGCAAGGCTATCGCAAGTGTACCACCAATTTTCCTGACTGGATGGCCTCCGTAATATGCTGGCCGTATCGCGTCGATATTATATGTGGGGTCAATATGTTTGGCAATCCGGATAACCTGTGCGATGCTTCCAAGGTAGAAAAATGCTCAATTTAATTTCAATGAAAATGATACAATTATCCTTTCGTATTTACCTCCTTTAGGTGGTGCCATCTGACTTTGGAAGTACCTATGTAAAGCTGTTGATCGCAGAGCATGAATTGTTTGATAATAGATCCACTGTAGAGATTATCTATCAGATGCAGAACTTAACAACATCAGAGCAAGTGCTTAGTGCCAAGCAGACAACCGAGAATTTTATAAAGGATTTTGAAAGCAAGAGGGAGAAATTCTACACCGTAATAGATATTATTGAGATGATGTTGTACCTGTTCATTTTGGGCGTTATTATAGCATCCATTAAATACTTTTACAATTATCGCACCAATGTGGAGTTCGATAACATTTACATTACGAACTATTTTTATCACGTGGATGCACGACTCAAGCGTGAAAAAAGGCCGTCACTTTTACCGCTAAACACCTACGAGAAGACCATGGTCGAGGATGTGAATAATGTTCGCAGCCGCACCGAGGATAAAATCTCGTCACAGTGCACTCAGTTGTTTAATTTAGCACTGGCGATGACCACAGCCTTCATATTCATTTTGCTGGATCATTTAGTTGTCAATCTGCTGCGCATCATCCACAAACGCTCCCTGATGACCTATCAACAGGAGGGTGGGCGCGAGGTTCGCTATCGTGTAAGTACGCCGGAGTTTGCCTTTGCGTTATCCTTTTCAATTCTCCTCTTAGATAAATGGCACCAGCTTAATGGCACGCCTGCTGCGCATCACAATGAAGAACTTTAATATACACGAACGGGTTTCCACTTGCCTCAGCAATGAGGAATGTCTGCCAGTGGCGCATACCCTGCCGGCTAGCTTTTACATAATTCTGATTATTCTATATTTGAGCATCATATTCTTGATCTTTCATAGCGAAGTTTTCATGCGAAAGCGTCGCCTCATCTGCAGCTACTTCTTTTTCAAGCGGGAAAAGCAACGCATACTCTTTCTGTACAGCTCCATGCTGCGCCATCGACGGACCTACAATGAAGCGCTGCGCAAGAGGGCCGAGGAGAATATGGCGTCGAGACACGCTGCTGGCAAGCTCAACATATGCCTGATTCTGCGACTGACCTATCCGAAAACCTTTGGCTGGCTGAGCCGTTACAACTGCGCCAAACGCTGTTGCCTCATCTGCAACGTCAAGGAGGATGAATTTTTTATCAACTGCTCAGGATGCGGCCTTCCGTATTGCTTCGATTGCTTTAAGAGCCTGAGGCATGTGTGCGTCATCTGTGGGACACATGATCAAAACACTCTCAAAACACACTCGACACCAATGGGCATGTATATCGAATGAAAATGAAATAGGTTGTTCATTACCCTGTATTAAATATGACAGGGTATTTGCTATTCTTCTAATCAATCGTATCCTGCTTGGCTGCTTTCAACTTGTAATGGGATCTGTGCGGTAATTGTCCATTTTCCAGTCTGAAGAATTTAATTCATAGTTGTTGTTAAAGTCTTGCAATTGGCCTGTAGCGCTGTCTGCCATTTGGCAACATTTCTACGGCCAAGCGTTCTTCCCTTTTTGTCCTGTGCCTGTGATATAATTATGCACATGTCTAGAGTTCCGCAAAAGTTGTTCCCTGTTGTCCTTAGACGAACTTCAGCCAGGCATTAAGCAGCCCCTTTACTGATTCGATTATGTCTGCAGAAATTTCAACACTACACTGTGCAGCCGGATTGAGTTGCAAAATTGTTAATTAAAAATAATAAAAACGCTAATTGAAGGAATGCCTACAGCCAGAGCAGAAAAGGAAGACCAAAGCGGGCGTAAAGTTTTTCGGGAGCCCAGCTAAATTGTCTAGACTTTGTGTGTAGGTGGGGAGTTTCAAAGACGCTTTGGGGCACTTGGCGAAACAGTTGCAACCTGCGACAACAACAAAGAGGCAAGACGCAAACGTCTTTGTTTTAATATTCATGCGGGCCGCACTCGTGCATGTAGTTTTGTGGGCGTGGTTGCCTCAGTTGCCAGCCCGCCCAGCGTACAATAAAATAATTATGCAAACAAAAGCAGCAGCAGTGAAAGAGCCGCATTTGGTGGCAACACCGCAGCCACAGACATCTGCTTTTATGTTTGCGTCTGCTGCTGCGTCTTTCCATTGAAATTTCACACATTTCGCCAATGCCTCAGACCTCAAAAACCAACCAAAACCAAAAAAAAAAAAGCACTAGAAATATGCGCAAATTTTCTTACGAAAAGCAAATACCAACAAAGCGACAGTCGTGAAAACCCACAGAAAGCAGCCAGCTCCCGCCTTCCCATTGACTTCCTACTCCAGTCTACGCTTTTTTTTTTGTTTTGTGGGCATGCCGTGTGCGAAGGTGATTATTTGACGTTCACACCTTGTCCGCCAGTCCGTAGGACTTGGGGACTGGGCGAGGTCGTCTCAGTCTCCATCGCCGACTCCATTGTTGGCGGTTGTTGTGATCAGCCACAATAGTGACAGGTGTGACAGTGCCCCGTCAGCGCGGAGCGAGGGAGAGGGTGGCGCAGCCCAGTTTTGTGAGGCAACGAGGCGGCTATAAAGATGTAAACTAGACGAGACGACGATGAAAACTGTAAAGCAAAAAAAGAAAATTATTTCCTAGAAAAGCGCCGAGCAGCTGCTAAAACGAGCGGCCAGTGCAAAAGGGCTGCAAAAGGCAAACGGGCTTAATGGAACACAAGATACCCTATTTTCCGTTAAATTCACACATAAAATGCAAACATTAAGCTATACGATAGAAAAATATATCCAAATCTTACCATTATATGAATATAATGGCTTATTTTTTCTGATCTGTGCTAACATCAAGAAAGAAGCTTAAAGAAGCTTAGTTCTACAAAAAAGAAAATCAACAAAATGCTCTTGTGTATTTTATGATTACTGAGTATTATAAAAAATGCTATATACATATATATTTTTTTTTTACTTTGAGGCGAATAGAAGAATACCAAAGTGGTAAAAAAATAATCGCATCGAGTCTCTCAACTGCTTTTATCATGCGCTCAACTTGGCGTTGATAATAACAATGATGGTTAAGGTGCTGAGGTCTGTCGGTTGGTCGGTTGATGATGGTCAGTGCAGCGCATTGTTTTTGCGGTTTGGGTTTGCAATTTACGAGACCAGGCAGTGAACTATTTAGCAAAGCTGTTGCTGCTGCATGATGCAGTCAGGCTGGGCACCAAGGGCACTGCGAACTCGAGAACTGGGAACTGGGAACTGGAGTCGGGCGGCTTCTCTGTAGCTGCAGCAGCAGGTGGTAATGCGCAGAAATATGGTGCTGAACATTTCAATTAGAAAAGAGCGCGTCAGAAAAAGAACTTTGAAACGATGACAGGCTGTCGTCGCCCCCATCAGACCCACTGCCGTCCAATCCAGTTCGGTCCCGTCCCAGACAAACGTTCCGCCTTTGATGTGCGCTGACGAACTGCGCCTCGTTCTGCTCTGTTCTGTTCTGGGTAGCTCCGTCTGGGTGCCGGGCCAGACCGTGTCTGTATAAACGACTGGTTTCTACCTGCATCGTGGCTATTATTTCAATAAAAATTCTTGAATATTATTTCAAGTTTGTTATGGCAGGTTAGTTAGTCACATATTTCTATTTCGCCTCGTTGCCATGCCCGTATTTAATCTTTATAATTAAAATTTTAACAAAAAAATTATCCGACAGAAAATGGGATGAGAAGTAAAAGAAAAAACGGCCGGTTGAGCAAACCAAAGAAGGCGCCCCTTGGGTGCAAAGGCGCGAACGTGTTAAAAATTGATTAAAGTAATTGATTTGTAAGAGCTGGTCAGTCAGTGGGTGCGGAGGCTGAAGGGTTGGGGGAGATCGTGCCACAGTCTCAGCAGATTAATGTACTTTGTGCTCAGCTCAGGTAGTTTGTTAGCGGGAATGTTGCTGTGAGGGTTTTGCATATTTCTATAAAAATTTATTTTTTTAAGTTTAATCTTAAAAATATGAGAGACGACTTTATTTTGTATTATTATGTATTATGTGTTTGTTCTGCTTTATTAAGAAATATGATGGGAAATTTTTAAGACATTCTATTATAATATTCGAATTAATACATATTTTTATTTTAATTAATACCCACTTAATACAATAATAATTCCCATTCGGTTAGGAATTTCATGCAATAATAATTGTTATTCATTTCTTCTTCTCCTTTCCTCCTTGGTTTCTCAGCAGATCTAATTGCATTGCTCAAACAGTCAAATTCACTTGTTAACACATACATTCCACAAAAGCAACTAGCATGGCTTTGAAGTCAAATATTCCTTTATATTCAAATCATATTCAAACCACATAGAAATCTCAGCTTTGTTTTGCAATTTCAAGTCAAACTTCAACGGCGAACAGCAAACGGCAAACGGCAGCAACAAACAGATCCAATTTCACACAGACCCAAAAGCCGAATACCACTGCACCACAAATCTTTCACTGCAGCCGCACCAACAAATTTTTTTATTTCTTTTTTTTTTTCTGTTGTACCCTAGTTTATACTAAATAGTTAGATATTTATACCCTTACAAAAAAGATTATTGCCACGCATTGAGCTTGGTATATCAGTATTTTTTTGATCATAAGAGTTGTACATTTAGGTGTTATTTTGATATTAAAAATATAATTAAAAGCTATTGGTTCCCGTTTGGTCTTTTTTATAAATAATATTCATATATACCTTAAAATTTAAATTTGGCAATAAAATTAAATATTTTATTCAAAATCAGATGAGTCCTCATCCGTGAGTTATTAAATTAATGTGTGCATTAGAGTATTTAATCTTCGACAGCTGTCGTCTAGTTTTTTGTATATTTTTCTCCTTTTTTTTTTTGAATAAAACCCCAAAACCGAAACTCCAGCAGAGCGCTATGCGTGTGCGGTGCTGGTTGAACTCAAACTTTTGTGCCAACTGCTTTTGACTCTCGCCGGAGCCAGCACGCGAGCTGTGGAGCTGTGGAACTGTGGAGCTGGTAGCTGAACTGGTGACGCCTTTGGTCTTTCACACACAACCAACAAGCGAAGCGCGAAAGAGTTAAAAGGCACAACACAGAGTGCAAAAAAACAACGCCCGAGCAGCATCAGAGGAAGGCAGCCGAAGCATTTTCACCCTATTATTTCGAGCAATTTCATCAAAACTAGACGGGGCCGGCCTCTGCTCCAAATTGTAACCACAACCGACTACCCAGTGCCAGTGCCTGTCCCGGTTTCAGATCCCGTCCAGCCCAGGCAACCGCTACTTTTTCTAGCTTCGTTTGCTTTTCCACTGAACGTCTACTTTTTATTTATTTTTTTTTTCTTTTTTGTGTTTGGTGCGCTCTCAATAGAAGCAGGCAGCAGGTTTCTTTCTTTTCAACGGCCAGCTCTGACTGTCGACTGTTTTTCTTATTTGGTTTCCACTTTTATGTAGATTGGTATTTATTTTCCACGCGAAAACTGAAAGAAACACAAAAAACACAGAGTGGCAGCAGTTCTCACACTATGCGATTTTGTTGCTGTTGTCCCTGACTGAAGTTCCTTAACTCTCCTCATCGCTCTTATTATCGCGTCAAGCTCCAGCAGCAACAACAAAAACTAAAACGCTGCCAGCAGCTCCGCTGTGGAACTATTTTGCGGTCCGCTGCCTGACAAATGGCAGCAACGCCATCGTCCAACGTCGTCGCCGCTCGCCCGACATCGGAGTCGGAGCATTTAGCCAAAGTCCAGGGAGCCGACGTTGGTTGCCAGTGCCAGTTCCAGCGCCAGAGCCAAAACCAGCCACTGACCGCCTCTGGGTATAGGCTCTGGCGTCCACTTTTCTTTTGTACTCTTGAGTCAGGGGTATATTAACATGCTTAGGAAGCATGCATTAACTTTTATGTTGATTGCTTACAATTGTGTTTGGTGAGCACATTGCAAATTAAAATATTTATTTTTTTATAATATAATACTTTTAAATAATTAGAAGATTAAAATTAAAAAATTCATACTTTGAACTTAATGTTTATGAGTATGTGCATCCGTTTAAAAAAAAAAACTAATAAATTTTACTTTGCTTTAATTTTAAATTTCGCTTTAAATACGCAATCTTCAATCAACATTTTACTCTAAATTACATTGACAAAATTCAGTAAACCTAAACGAGGGTTTAGTTGTTCAGATTGACTCTGAATTTAAATCTAAATACACCTAATTCTCTTTTTACTGGAAAAATTCGTTTAAAAAAATGAATTAGGTGTACTATTGTATCTCAACTAATCCCATATGGACATTTAAAATAACTATTCTTTGACAAAATTTAAGCCGATTTTGTTATGAGGTTTTTTTTTGTATTTATTAATTATTTATAATTGGCTTTTTATAGAACACTAAACATAACATAACTCGTACCAAAGCTGAAGTTTGTTATTAAAATATACCAAATATCTGAAGAACTCAATTTTAATACTCTTAGTGGGCTTTTAGTTTATAAATTTTTCTTGTTCATATTATTTATTTGTTAAAATAAAAGTACATTAGTCTCAGTTGTACTACTTAATTTCTATTAGTTACTCTACACATTTTCTTACTAAATACATGTTTTGGAGAGCATTCAGCTTCGTCATTCTTGTACAATTTCCGTTTTGCTGCTTTCGATGTTTTGCTTTGCAGTTGCGCTCGTTGGTAATTAGATTTAGTTTAGCGCACAGATTTTGATACGTTAATTGTAAATTGTGCAAATACATATAATTGTGCGCTGCCTGAAGATAGCTGCCTCCGATTTGCCTGGTTGGCTCGCACTCGGACTTGTGGACTCTGCCACTGAGCTCTGCTTTAGTTTTGCTAAATTAGTGACCACTGCTGCTGCTGCTGCTGCCGCCTTGCCCCGCTGCCTATTGGGATTGTGGCGTGAAGAAGACAAATGCCTGGCATTCTTTTCTCAAGCCTTTTGGCTACGCTTTTGATATGCGACCGAGTCGAGAACTGGGCATGACCACTGGAGCTAAGGCGCAATTAATAGGCACGACAATTGCCTCAGTTGGCTTCGGTTCCCACGTGGAATCCATGCACCTTCTGCTTCTTATATATGAGTCAACAAATTCGTTTAAAAAGCGATCATTAAGGGCTTATTGGAGCATAATTGGTGCACAATTCATTTTGGATTATATATAATATATGCTGCATTCAAATAAGTGGAGTATCCTATCCGAGTTGTGCTTTGTCCAAATTATAAAGGGTCTCATTATCCTTTTGTGGTAGCCACAGTATCTCAATTTAATGATTGCAAATAAAATTTCGGTCGGACACAAAAGCTCAACATGAAACAGATCTTTGAGATAAACAAATTTTTTTTTGTGAGGGCGGTTCAACAAGTTTTTGTTATTTAAATAAAGTTGCGATCAAAAATATATATACAAATATTTAAAGACATTTTTTGGTTTTAAAACACGATTTTAACTATATCAATTTGAGCTGATTTTGACCTGTTTTACGTCCTTTATTTAGTTTCAGAACTTATCATGCGCCCCACCTGCTTCGATGACAAATCAAATTATCAGCGCTACAATAAACCATAAAAAATACAAAGATCCAATTTAATAAAGATGAAACACGGGTATTTTATAAAAGAAAACCTCTTTTGCCGGCCCCGACGTTTATATTGAAACCCATCTCGTTGCATTTGGCCACATAATGGATGCGAAAATTCCTGGAACCCAAGCCTTTTGCTACCTTTGCCCAAATTATGCGCTTCAGTTTAAAGCCGCATAGTATATGGATGCGCAATCTGCCCGATATCCACTTGCTTTACGTTTGGCGGCCGCATTTTGCAAAAATTTACCCAGAATACAATAACAAAATTATCATTGTCTCCTACATCATTCGCTTAATGTGGATCCATCAATCTGTGTCCATGCGCGCGACAGTCAAACACCGACAGACGACAGACGGCGACGGACCATCAATCGCATTAAAACCATAAAAGGATTGCTCATATGTAGCCATGACTGCGAACTGGCGATTCATTGTTGTTGTTGCTGTTTTTGTTGTTGTTGCTGTTGCTCTTATTGACTGTTTACTCTCTTTTTTTGTTTTTTTTTTTACATGCGACGGCGGCAACTGTTTAGGCAACTGATGAAAAAGAATTTTTGAGTCCATTGTGTGTAGTGTTGAAAGTGCCCGAAACGTGTGTTTGTGAGTGTGTGTGTGTAGGTGTGTGTAAATGTGTCTTGAGTGGCAAAAGGACAAAATGTCACAAAAGCGTGACGATGTGTCGTAAAGTCCCCAACTCCAACCCAAAGGGCCGTGTCGGTTGGTTTGAATGGGTTGTGCAGGGTCCGGTGCGGCGTCTGGGACTTGGCTTTTTACTACTTTGTGTTTGCTTGGCTGCGCTTTTTATGATTTCCATGTGCCACACTCGGCTGTCAGCAGTCAGTCAGCCAAGAGATCCCAGCATGCACAGCACAGATCGAGGTATCTACCCCCAACCCCCAACCCCCAACCCGTCCCGTGTGACAGTCAGGCCAGGCCAGGACCCGAAAACTCTGGCAAAGCTCGCGCTCCACTGGCGGCTTAATCAGTTCAGTTCGAAAGGTTGCCGACACAAAGACTCGCTGCCATTGGCATTGGCTTGGCTTTTGGTCCAGGCCCTGTGTTATCCGACGCATTCATGTGCGACATACCAGGCACACATACCATCGACTCACCCGCTGTATACTTATATATAGATATATACATATATGTATTTCATGTATATCAGTATTTTATAATGGGCTCTTCTCTTGATTTTACAGCAGCATCGCGTATCTCTGAGACCGACTCTTTAAGCGTTTGTTTGTTGACTTTTCAGCTGTCCAATTAGTCATTTTCATCGGCTTAAAAAGTTTATTGGTAGCCTCGAAATGCGATTTTAACTGGCTGCCCGCCAGCCCTCCTGTGTAGATCTCTCAGCAGCCTTTTTTTTTTGGTTGTTTGCTTCGCTCGAGTGGCTGGCAATTAAAACTATAAATGTCCAAAAAGCCTCACGATGTGCACGCCTTTATGACCAATATACTTACGTATGGTTGTTGTTGGCCCACTTTTACAACTTCTCCAGACAAAAGTCTAGACAAGTTTTGCAGTGCTTTTAATTGCATGTTTAGTACCCACTTGAGCAAAAGTGAGCGAAACGTTGATTACTGTGAGCTATTGAAAATATTGGGAAGCTGTTGCGTGAAATTGGCTGCACTAAATCTTTATTGAAAATGCTTTAAACCAAGTCAAAATTCAATTAGCTTTTAGATACATTCGTCTTTGATTACTTTACCACATGTAATTTATTGGAAGCAACATTTTAAAAGCTTGATCAACAACCAGTGCAACATGTGTTTAATAGCCAAAATTTCTAAAACAATTTTACTCTGCTGCCTTTAAGTAGAGTTCTTTCATTAAAATTGGCCCATCTTAAATGCATAATTATTTAAATACATAGGACACTGACGAACTACCCCTCAAGGCACTAGTGATATATTTTATTGTAGTGCACTTGCTGCAGTCACAGCTGCTTCTTCTTCTTCATCTTGTTGTCTCTGCGCGTGAAATTCACAAGAAATTAACACAATTAACACTTTAATTGCAAACTTCCGTTTGCGCTACTTTTTCTTTGGCAAGTTCCGCCGCCGAGCAGCGCCTCTGGGACGACGACGACGACGATGATGATGACGCCGGTGCCGCTGCCGCTGCCGTGGAGACAGTGCAAATGAGTCTGGGAGCGACGTCGTCGCATCCTTTTCGCCTTGACGCAGTGCCACCCCGCACACATGTGTATTGCAAATACACAGAAAGACTTTGCTCTCAATGTAGACTCTGCCTCGAATGAAAGCAATTAACACTTTAATGGCACTTGGAAATTGTGTGGCGATGCCGGCAAAGTTTGCCCCGCACAAAGGCACTGAAAGAGCCGAAGAAAAAAAAAATAAAAATACTGCCTCGGGGTATTACCTACATTTTCCCAACTTATTTCTGCATAGGCTTTTCTCCGCATTTCATAGTGATCTGCATTTAGCTCATCTGTAGTCTATGTGAAAATACCAAAATATGCCAACTGTCGCATCTTTGAGTTCCTTTGGTTTGTTCCCGTCATTAAAATCGAAATTGGACAAACCACAAATTGAGTCTCAGCTTTATTTTGTGCTCGCCTCTGGCCAACAAATGCATTGTGCTTGGATCCGTAAAGAAGTTATTATGCATATTTCTAATTAGAGACGAAAATTGTTGAATTTGGTCTGGTTGCAGGCTGTTCTCTCTTATGTTTGCAAGAAATTAGCAATGGTTTTTGCACTCATTTCTATTCCAAGACCGTTTCATATGCTCCAGATGAGGGTAGCCTGGCTTCCAACATGATGTGTGTAGATTGCCGGAATGTGATTGCTTTCCACTTTTAATGCGCATACTTGACACTTTTCCTTTGGTCACTCAATTGAACTTGTCTGCCGGAAGGTGCTAAGGAACAGGTCTTTCATGAACGGAACGCGACTTTGTTCTGAAACCAGCTTTGCGGCACAGGAAATGATAGTTGAACTTAAGCGATGAAATTTTTCCAGCTTGTGCCAAGCTTTCAGTTTACCTCATACAGTCCAGGATACTAGATGCAGATATTTAAAGTATCTTTTCATACATTTTTTATCTACATATGAAGTGCTTAAAATGTGAATATATATTTCATTATACTTGCCTGTTCCGTAATGATCGAAGTTATCTATCTTTCTCGTTAAAATATTTTTTTGCACTAATTTTTTTCGAAGAATTTTTAATGCTGCCCAAGCGATTATTAACTTAGGGATTATTAACTTCAGGCTTTTTTCAACACTTTTGAGCTTGGTTTACTTAACCCAGCTTTATAGAATTGGTAGCGTCCAACCAATGCGTGGCAGCTGTCTTGGTGAGCAGTTTGAGGAGTAAACATCAAAACCTTTGAAGCTTCCTTTCAACATTAAGCTCGCCCCCGCCGTGAATAAAATATCTTTCAGCTGTGATGCAGCGCCGCTCGCTTTCTGCCGTCCTTTGTTGAGCGCCCTGGTTGAGGGCCCACCCGGAGGCAACTGGTAACTGGTAACTGGCCTGTCAATGCAATAAACAGCCAAAGGAGCAACAGCATCCAAAGCTTTCTAGCCCAGTTTATAGCTGTTGTTGTTGTTGTTGTTGTTGTTGTTGTTGTTGCCACTGTTGCTTGCCTTTTTCATGTTTATTGCAAGTATTTCAATTCGGCGTTTCTCATTTTGGCCAGAGCTGGTGAGTTATCCTGTTGCCTGGCTTGTTTGCAACAATTTTTCTCTTTATATTTTGCCAGGTCCCGACAACCAACAAAGGACAGCAGCCGGAGACGGAGGCGATGCCGCAGTTATAGTCGGAGCCGTTGCCGTTGCCGTAGCCGGAGTTGGGCATATTCTTATTTGCCTGCTGGAGCAGCTGCTCGAGACTCGGCTGCCATTGCATGTGGCAAGTGGCAAGTGGCTTGGCTGGACACGGTAGCTGCTGGCCTGCTGGTTTTCCTTCTTTACATACGCTTGGCGCCATTTTTATTTTTCCTCCTCTTTCGAAAGGGAGCGGGTTGGGCCGAGGTGGTCATATGTTTTGGAACCAGCTACGCCCACTAGACAGCCCGCTGCGCTGTAAGTAATTTGTGGTTTCAGGCAAATACTGTGATGATGTTTTTCTTAAATGCTTTTTTCGCTACCAAAGCCCGCGCTCCTTGGCTGCCCGCCCCCCCGGCACCCGTTTTTGGTGTTTCCTTCCGCTTAACGGGGGTTTTTCTGCAGCTTTTCTATGGTCGTCTTTTTTGCCCGAGCTGTATCGTTAAAAATGCCTTAAAGGCATTTAATTTCTTTTGTTCATTGAGCGAGCGCTTTCTAATGGGAGGGCAGCTGCGAAAAAGGCAAATCGCACACGCACACATACACCCAAAAACCTCAGACCCAAACCGAAGCAAACAAATCGACGTTGCATATCCTGTGCTGTAGTCCTCTGTCCTGCTTTTAACAATTTCAATAGAAAATTAAAACGCAGCGGAATTCGCTTTTCTTTTTTCCATTCTTGTTTTTTCTGTTTTCTCATTTTTTTTTTGTTTTTTTTTTGGTTTTTGCTTTTCTGGGCATCAGCTCAAGAAAAATTGTTGTTCTCTGTGTGTGTGAGTTGGCACTTTTTGTTACTGTGAGCCGCCCTATGTAAATAGGCGTCGGTTTTTGGGAGCCCTATACAAATTGCACGATGCTGCTGGTGGGGCGAGGGGCCAACGCGCTTTTCATTCGCCGCTTGTGGGCTGGGAAATGTATTTGCAAGCTCTGGTAGCCTTTGTTTGCAGTTTGTTGAACTCGAAAGGGCTGCCTGAAGTGGGGGTGTTTCTTTCCAGGGATATAGCTGCAGCTACTTCGGCATTACACTTTGGATTAACTTAATTTGCACAAAAATTCTTTGATATACATATGTACTTGAAGCGAAGGTTTTTAAATTTTTCAGCTGAAGGTTGATATTAAGTTTTGTGTATCAATTTCGCTTTAAGTTAATTACAGAATATATAATAGATAAAAAAAAAATAGGAAAAAGAAAAATACGAAATTGAATGTTAATTTAATATATTTTATATAAGTCTGTCTATATGCGGATTCTTTTTGGGTAAGATAAGATTAAGTTCAGTGCTTTCAACAAAGCCCCTCCTTATATATATGTACTTGTTTCTTGTTTCTATAATTCCTCTGCTTTGCCTTTTTTCTGACTTCCTGTCATTTTTGACATGCTCTTTTCAATGTTTATCGATACAATGTTATTATGTATTATCCCCGCAACCCCGCTAAATTGCATCATGGTCAATCATGGTAGCCATTTTCATTTGACCCCCCGCCGCAGCTTTACTTAAGTAAACCCAGCAGACTTTTGTGCAGGCACTATTAGACCTAAAGACCATATTTTGATTTAACACACTCCAGGGGGGAACAATTTTGTGGCCCTCACTCATAACTTTCGTCAGCTTAGTGCTTTGGGGGAAGTGTGCAATTTCTAAAACTCGCTACGAAAAAACCAGAAACCAAGGCGAATCTTTATGCAATCGGGCAGACAAGAAAAAAGTGTTCTACATTTTTGACTGACTGACTAAACCAAAGGACGAATGAATGAATGAATGAGTGCGTGAGTGAATGGAGTTGAGCTCGAAGCGAATGCAATTTTTTCATTTCGACAATTTACGAGCAACGCTTTGTCGCCCTGGGGGGGCATCCAATGGACGCGAAATCAAAACGCGAAACATTTGCTCAGTGTAACATGCGTTTTGGGTTCGATTCTGGCTGGGTTCGGTTCGGTTGGGGGGTTTTTTTTTTTGGCATAGTTAGAGACAGCGCAGCCAGCGGCGAGCATTATAATCGGCTATAAATTGCAACCCTTTGTGCTGCGGAGTTTGCAAAATAAAAGCGGAAATGGCAGCGAGAACACACGCACCCGGTAGAAAATTACAGTTATTAATGCATGGGGTGCCAAATACTTTACCGTTTGTTGTGCACACTCGTACGTGTCGTACGTCCGTGTAACGCCCCGCGGATTTCCCCTTTTTTAGCAGGGCGACAATATAATTTACTTTGGTACTCCGAGTAGTTACTCCTTTTTCGCAATGTATCGCACATTTTTTTGGTGTGACATGTCACAATAATCCGACAGCTTAATTATATACGCGGAAATTTATACACTTTCAAGCTGTCTGAAGCCCAAAGCGTAACCGTAACCGAAACCGAACCCGAAACCCCCTTTGGCAATTTCCTCGACCATTTCTTTGCTCCGGTTCCTTACGAATCGTTTAGCAATTCGTGGTTAAATCAATTTTGCACACTTGGTACTTTGCTCGTTGCCCGTTGCCCGTTCCCGTTCCCGATCCCGTTTGCTTTTCATTTGACAGTTTTGGGTCAGCTTCCAATTTTGGCTTGGTTTTTTGTGTTTTCGGTGAAAGGTGACGTCTAGGCAAGTGATTACGACATAGAGCGTTTTTGTGAACTTTATTGTTGATAGCAGGGATAGTGAAGAAGTCATGAATTACATACTCTCGTTTGGATGCATTGAGAGCGGGTTTTTGGGTATCGTAGATGGGGTCGTTTAGTTATAGCTCTACAAGCCGTCTATTTTCTTATAAGGAATATTCCCTGTCCCCTTTAAACATGGAGATACAAAATAAATAAATTTCGTTCAACAATGTAGCGACAGTCAATCCCAAGTACTATAGCTTTTGTTTACCTGTATGGTCACTATGTGAAAAGTCTACGCTGCAGACAAATTGTGCAATGTCGGAGCTCGCTGATCCATAGCTCCTATAATTCAAACTCCCATAACCTTGTCAGCACTGAACCGATTTTCAAGTTTGAAGGCATTTTCCTTATGATTTCTTCTATAGATAAACTATATAACTACATAGATGAACGACTACACCCGACTGTAGCGTTCTTAATTGTGTTAAATATCAATAAAAAAAAAACTCAATGAAATGTGAAGACAGTTTGCAATTTTGAATATATGGAATCCACTAATTTCTAAAATATCACAAGTGTTTCTTGATGAACTTTTGTTCATCCACACTTTGCCTAACATTGTTCTTTAAAACTAAGAAATCCGCCCTTGTCACATGACATTTGTGCCCTCTGTGAACTTTCGGTTCATGGGGCGTGGCCCATTTAAAAGCTTTACGCTGTTGTTTCGGCACTTCCTGAGCGCAATGCTCATATGGGTCCAGATGCCCGAACTTCCGCAGCCTTTTGATACAGCAACTGCTGCTGCTGCTGCTGCTGTTCAAAAATTCGATACATCATTCATCACAACGCCTGGCGTGGGCCATCAGACAAAAGCCATCCCATTAGAGCCAAACATAGTTTCGAGAGCAGCTCTTGCGTTAAAGTCTTTCGCCCGTAATCCCTTTCTAATCGAATTACGGCAAATCCCTTGAGCACTTTTTGTGCATTAAGGCAAATTCAAGCGTAAGAAACTAATTTGAGGCGAAAGCCAACTCCACGCGATACTCATGCATATGCGCACTTTCAGCTCCCTTCAGCCCGACACCAGCCATCTAATTTAATAGAACTGCGCTCTCTCTCCACCAGTGGAAAGTCATAAAAATGTTGCGGCTATCAGATATTTGCGAATTGATAAAAAGCGTCGAATCAGTAAAAACCCACGAGAGGCAGATTAGCCGGCAGTCGAGGCTAGCTGTCTGACTATGTGCAACTTACCCCTAAATAAGTGTTTTGGTGTTTCCCACAGGACTTGCCAGCCAGCTAGCCAACCACCAAACGGCACCAGTCCTCCCCTCCCCTCCCCGACTCTCTGATCACATTGTTTTCCCAAATCGGATTTTAGTTTTACACTAATTTCTTTGGTTTAAGACTCGCTCGCTCAGCGGTCCGTAGTCCTTGCTGCTCGGCATCTGATATCCGCTACCCGGTTCCCGGTTCCCGGTCGTTGGTCCTTGGTGCTCTGTTCGTTGCTGTTGTCTGGTGGTATTATAAACGCTTCGCTGGACATTGCTGGTCCTGGGCTGATGAATCCTCTTTGATTGCACTAAACTGCAATCGAGACGAATGCGCAAAACGTGCAATGTCATGCGGCAGGCTCAACACTACGGGTTGGGTGGTTTGGCTGCTTCACCCACTTTTACCGATACCCCGGTAGCTCTCCGAGTGTGGTGTGTGATAAAATTTCGTTCACTTGACGACTGACTGGCCAGGCCCTTATCACACTGCTCGGATCGTGCTGCGTATAGTGGCATCGGGGCTTTAGTTTTACTTCTATCGTTCCCACCCGCTGCACATTTTTATGGCAAGGACAATTTAATTGCCTGGCAAGACAATTTTTGCTTTTTTTTTTTGGTTTTTTTCTTTATTGCATTTTGGGACACTAAGCTTACATTGTGCCAGATTTTGTGTCTAAAAGTTTGGCCAAGTTTGATGGCGTTTGAATTCCGGCTGAGTCATCTTGGCTGAGATTGATTACAAATTGCATTGGGCAGTGGGAGAGCAATAAAATTGCAGATTACAGTTAAAAATTGTCAAAAAGATATATGTATAACAGAGAATCTTATTAAAAACCCATTAGACTTGTGGAATAAAGTAAGTAAAAGTATAAAGAAGAGAGAGAATTTAAGGTGAAAAAGTATAAGTTTAAATAATCGTAGATAAAAGAATATAATTAAACAATTTCTTGAAAAATAATCAAGCCAAACTCTTACAAAATTTCACTAGAAGAGTGAGCTTCAGACCAGTTTTGCATAGATTTCTGTTCGTTGGATAAAGCCTTATATACAGTGAGTCACCGGGGACTAGAAGTGCACTGAAATTATTTCCAGTGCCAGAGAGTGCCAGGCTGAGCGGGCAGCTGCTTGACTCGATGAGGCAACATCTTGACGTGATCGTTGTCGCTCCAATGGCACTTAAAATGCCAGAACTTATTTCCATTTGGCTGGGCAATTATAATATTTTGTGTGCCTCTGCGCACCTCTCCCGGGCAGCCTCATAAACTTTCGCCCCCGTCCGCAGGCACAAAGAGATGCAAAAAATGCGTTTACGTTTACCTTTTTGTGATTTGTGTGTTTTACTCCATGAGTTTCTCGTAACGGGTTACCAAACGTAGCCGGACGACGACAACGATGAAAGACGTCTTAAATATAATATTGACATTTCTTTTGCAATGTTTTTTCCATTTGTTTTCTGTCCTTCACTTGGCTCAGGTTTCCAGTGGGTCCACAAACTTTGACTTACGCAGTACAAATAATTATAGACATTTCGGGTCGCCCGCAAGAAATAAACGGAAGCTAAAAAAAAGGGTTAAGTGCTTTGCTTTGAGTGGCGTTTACAATTTTGCGGCAACTGTCGCATAATTTGCTTTGAATTATTTAAAAGCAAACTTGGTTTTCAGTTTTTTTTTTGCCATTGAGTCCGCCCAGTCTGGCATGCCTAATTGAAAATGCTAGGCGGCTTTTTGGCTGGTTTCGGTTTCGCTTTGTGCCTCTCACATTACTCATAAAGCAGTGCAATCCATCAATTAGCAGCTTCCCTTCTGCTGTGAAACCACAGACCCAATTCAGTACTGGGTGCAAAAATTAAAAACGAATGACTCACTGGCCTTTCATCAGTCGAAGCTGCTGTCAATAACTCTGCCAAAAAGATCCGCTATATTATGCACAATTGTTGTGGGTCGAGTCTCAACACATTTACGCATTCGGACAGCTCCGATAAGCATTAACTCCACTCCACTCCACTCTCAAGTTAAAACGATTCACGAGCCTCTCCATCGTCTGCTCTTTGTTATACTTTATTCAATCGATAATTAGCGTGCAGCTCTTCAAATTTATGCTGTAAATTCAAAATGATGTTAGTGTTTCGCCAGAAAATTGTCGCCTTCTTGTGAATAAGCCATAAAACGAGATGGCCCAAGCGCTCTTGCCACGTAACTTTTCGCACAGATCTTGAATTATTGTTATGATAATTGTGCGCCACACGTTTTCACTTGAACTTTTCAGCATTGGAGTCTCCTCTGTTCGACTCTGTGGGCTGCTGTTAATTTAATAAACACATTTTGTTTGTTTATTTATTTCATATTTTTGCATCGGAAATGCCTTAAGAGTAACGCATACATAGATGAGTTCAAGACTTTGACTCATACAATAGGACTTATAAGTCGAAATATCTTCTGTTCTAAGATTTTTGTATTAAAAATTATATATTTTACAAATTTGTATAGCTTTCAAAGTCCAAAATAATTGCAGCCATTGAACTTGCGCACTGGACTCTCAAACAATAGAAGCGTATTTAATTGATGCCTGCCTCTTTTCCCTTTTCCCTTATTATAGAAATTACTACTTATGAGAACAGCATAAATGCGCCAGGAAACACATAAATTTTTTTCTCTCTTTCAGTCCCTCTCTTTATGTATCTTCCATACTCTCTTTCTCTTTATATTTCACTCTCTATCTTTCTTTCTCTATCTCTTTCAATTGTCCTATCTCTTTTTTTAACCCAATCTATCTCTAGCTATCTCTATCTCTCATTCTCTTTCTGACTCAGTCGCTTTTCCTTCTACTCAATTTTCGCTCTTCTATGCGATTTTCATGAATTCAAATAAAACTTGCAAATTCGTATACTCGACTAGAGATTTAGCAGATTGTGTGTGTTATATTATAAGTTTGTATTTAACATAAACCTAATAACAGTATACTACAACTCTTTCTGGCAATTAAATTAAGTGACTCTCACGATTGGAAGTTCCATTTTCTGTGTGGCAATTTAAGCGCAGCTGTCCAAGTCCAGCCATAGACTGCTCCATCTGTGTCCATCCTGGTTGTTATCCTTGTCGTCTGCGACTTGGTTGTGATTTTGACAAGCCTCTGGTTTTTGGCCCTCCCACAACCACCGCACTCACACACACTGCCCACATGCGTCTGGTTGTTGTTGTTGTTGTTTGTGGAGCTCCCATGTCTGGTTATGGTTCTATTTCAGGCCCTGTCTCTCTCTTGTTGGCCATTCACTCAATGGGCAGCCAAAGCCAATTGTCAGCATGACAAACGGGCCAGCGACAGACATTTTGTTGTTTGCTTGTTTGTTTGTTGGAGATGTTTGCTATTGCTAATCCTTGGACACAACGTAGAGGCCCCGCCTATCCTGGTGTCAGCCAGCATACTGTTTGTTATGGTGTAGCCCAGAAATTATTGATAAATATTTGTTCAACTTCTTTGCAGAAATAAGCGCGAGTTCTTTTGGGGGCTGCTGTCGATGCTTGGGGCCGCTGCTAAACATGATTGATTCATGGCTGGGTTGTCACCCAATCCCAGGTCCGGTCCAAATGCAACGCAAATAGACAAAACAGTCGAGTCATGTGGGAACCGGAGACCCACGCTGTGGTTGGGCACCAAAACGAATCTCTGAATGCGATTTGGACCTCTGGCAACAGAATGCATGCAAAATGCTGTTCCATTGCTGCTCTCAAATGGAGCGTGTGCCTGGCTGCGCTGAACGGGACATCGGTTGGGAGGACGACGACTAGAACTGACAATGTTGACAGCAATCGTATGTTTATAAAGCATAATCCCAGGCGAATGATGATGAATGGCCGGTCGCACCGTCCAAAAACCACCCACAGACGCTCGCCGTCGTTTAACTAAATCCTTGATGAATGATGTTGCCAGCGCACTGGTCCTTTGGCGTCCGGATCCTGCTGCTGCTGTTATACTGCGTTTTCATATTTGCAAGAGAAAATTCGAAGCGGCAACGACATTAGCAACATGCCACCGACACCGCACGAATGTTTTGAGGCACCCGCCAAGCGCAATATTCATTTACGCGTCATTTTAATGATGTTAAGTGATTGTGCAGAAAACGAAAATGGAACCCAAACGATATGAAACCGAACCAAATCGAGTCGAGTGACAAGAGAGGGTGCGGATGGAGCGCACTTTTTGCATGTACCAACCAAAAGTTTTCGTAAATAGATTTTTGTCCGGGTACTGCACATTCTGGTTTCATGATGAAAGCAACTTGTAATCCATTTCAAATCATTTTTCACTTTTGTATTTACTATGGTTTTAGCTCTGGGCCGGGTCTCAGCTTCATTTTGATTTGTTTGGTTAGATTGATAAATGATGTCTGCACCGCAAAGCAGACACGACCACTTTCAGCGGGAGAATGAGAATGCAGCGAGTAATCCTTGGAAGAGGTGCTGAGTTGTTTAAAGCGGGCTTCCGACAAGTCAGCTGCCAAATGGGTCTCCATTATAATGCAAAGGTGTAATAGTTGATTTTAATGTCATTTTAACAAAATCTTTTGGTTCAATTGATTGGAATTTAGGTTGATCTTCTATTTTATTGAAGCTAGTTATCAAATTTTGCTCCTCTCCCCAATAACACGGAAAGTCCCAGCGGAACTTGCGCAGACAAGCGTTGCGCCCAATAAATATTTCAATTTCCTGGGATTTTTGGTTGACTTGACACCGTTTTGTGTGAAATTACTTATCGAGTTAATGTGATTTTGGGTTTTAATGAATTTGCTGAAATTAATTTCAAACTCGGCTCGTTTCGTTGCGATTGGCAGACCTGATAACAGACAGTCGGAGGTTGGCAGCGCTAATGTCGGCATTGCAATCGTTCCGCGCATTATCGGACGGCGTGCAACGTCGTTATAGAGCATGTGCCGATAAAAGTAATATCCTGTAACTGACACGTGGCGATGCAGTCATGCGCATTGGTTTTTGTCGAGTAACAGCCTTACCTCAAACGGCCAAAGCAACTGTCAGCGCTGCTTAGCAAGTTGGCAGCACCGTCGCATTACTGTTGACCCAGCCGGACAGCCTCCACAGTAATTGCACCTTAGTTAACCAACTTGTTAGCAACTAAAACTGGCTACATTGCACCAAGTGCAATCGCTTTCGAAACTCCTGCGAGGGGTTGGGGGGTGTTTGCTTTGCAGCCTGCTCGTTGTTTGTACAGCGTTGCTAATGTTCTCACTTCAATAAACAAAGTGTGCTTCTTTCTTTCCTTTTTTCCAAACACAAAAAGAGCAGTCCAGCCTACAGTGGCTGTCCACCCTGCGCCACCCTGAAATGCAATTGCATTTGCTGCGACAATGTCCTTAAGCCAGCAGGCAGCACTCGGGCAGCGCTCTATTTTCGAGGGTGGTTAAGCAATTGAGTTCGGCTACGTGAATTTATGAAGCATAGCGAAAAGTGCAATGGTCGGTGCAGGAACGGACAATGATTCGTTTGGTCTGTGGTGCAGTGGTTTCTTCGGGGTTTGGGTTTGCCCGCCCTTCCCCTGTGCACAACATGTTTACTCTGTTGTCGCTAATTGCTTGATATATGGTTGTTCTTGTTTATACTTATGTAGTTGTTGCTGTTGTTATGGTGACTTTTGTGTAAATTATTAAGACGAGACTTGTCAGGGTTGAACTGGCTGTTTAAACCTGTTCGGGCGTTCGATTTTGAGCATTTTTTAGATCAGTTGCTTAATGACGCATACTGCAGGTGAAACAAAAAACAATTGTCGCTCATTTAACTTTGATTTATTTATGTTATCACTGCTTCAGTAGAGTTCATGGGAATATAGTTGAAAGTTGTTGATATTAAAATATTATAATCAATATGTATATATACCTGCATATATATAACCCTGCACCTTGTATATCAGTGAAGTCCTCTTTTAAAATTCATTGCACATCACAAGTTGTTTCCTATAATATTTAAATATTTTGACAGCTCTTTCAAAAACTTAAATTATATGTACATTTCTCGTTTTTCCTATCAACTTTTTTTGTAACTTTTAAAGTTTTTGATATTTATTAACTTAATAGCCTCAACTTGCTGACCACCTTTTATGAGACTTAACAATTGACCTTACAGCAAAGGCATTATTTATATTGTAAAGTTTATTCAACACCCACTTTATTCCTATTCAGTAGACCCACTTTCCGTCAGCGAGCTTCTGATGTTGGCATAGTCTATTCATAAACATCATTATAAAGTTGCCTCCCCAGCGATTAAGGCGACTCCAAAGTTTCTTACCTCACATAACTTGGCTCATATCGCAGCTCCCTCCCCTCCACACCTTGTCCACGGTCTAAGCCTGCCGAGCCAATCAAATTAACTACTTATAAAGTAATTTGAAGGAACTTTGACTGCGACCTGAACAATGCCAATGCGTCGCCGAAGCTCATGAAAAATTCTATTAACGGCAACGTAGACCAGGCACAGCAAACCACCAAAACCCGGACCCACTCCGCCGACCCACCTGCCCTGCAGCTGTCATATGCTACGGACTATATGCATTTTTGAGCCAATCAGGTAATGCCGCTGTTTACTTAAACAGTCGCACCCGTCCCCTCGCAGGGCGGCCAACATGTTGTAGCTGGCAAGTTTACATTTGACACACCTGCTTTCATTTGAAACTTGCCCCGGGGCTATAATTGCACCCGCAATAGCAACAGCAACAAAATAGCAATAACAACAAATGGTGGCAACACTGCAGTCTGTGGCCCGGCATTGTGCAAAACTTGCGCCAAAGAAAGCCGTCGGAAATGCTGGCTGGTGTGTGGAGGCAGAGGCCTCCTTTTGCCCCGGCCACGTTATGTCTGCGCTTGATTGAACGCCAGGCTGCCAAAACGCCTGCAAGCTGTTTGAGCTGGATGGATGGAGGGTGTAGGGTGAAGCGGGGCGGGTCGGTCGGGGGAGGGGATTGCACGAGTAGAGCGTGCGCCTTAAATAAACAATTCACATTTAATTACGTCTAAATTTGGTTTTGAGAACAAACAGCGACGACAGCCGCGAGTGCAGTCAGGCCAAGAAAGGGAACCGGAGCGGTAGCGGGAGCGGCAACTGGAACGGGAACGGGAACAGGAACAAGAGCAGGAACAGTTAGAGTAACAGTAACAGGAACAGGAGCTGAACGCACACGTCGATGGTCGTCGTCAATGAATGTCGAACAAATTGGCAACACACGCGATGAGAAATATCGCAGGAAGCGGGGGACTTTGAATGCTGAATGGCGGCCAGGAATAATAAACGGACCTATTCCCAGCATTCCTAGGGAATAGAATTATGGGTTCCTTAAATTACTTTATGCCTTTGCACTGGTCCTAGCCGTAGTTGTCGTTTGCCACTTTGGAGGCGAGCCAGTGCTGATTGCATGCAATTCAATGAAAACTTTTTGCCAAGATTCCCCCGCCGCCGACGCCTTGGCTGGTCCAGTGGGTAATGCACCCTCAAATCGATAGTAATGGCGGTTTGGGTACGTCAGGAGAGTGTATATATTTGGGTGTGTGTGTATGTGTGTGTGTGTGTGTATGCGAAGCGAATTCCCAGTCTCAGTTGTGCCAAAGCACTAAATAATTGCCCATATGTGGCCCAAGAAGCAAAAGCTGACTGAACCCCGAGCCACCCTTTTCAACACCCTCTGGGGTTGCACCACTCGGTTCGTTGTTGTTTCGTCGATATTTCTTTTTTCAATTTATGCTCATTTATTCTATCAATTTAACGAAACACACACAATGTGAAAATCTATGGCTGACAGCACAAAAAGACAGATAGATGAGGAGAAAGAAAGGAAAAAGAGAGATAGAGGAAGTGAGAGAGAGAGAGAGAGAGAGAGAGAGTGAGTAGGATAGCAAATGGAAGAACAGATTGCAACTCGTGCGTAAAGTCGGTCCCTGTATTGGGCTAAGAGCCGGTGAAGGGAGGCGGAGAAGAATACGAAGGGTCGACCGACCGCGCGTTGTGTTTTGAAAGCAAATATTTTCTGACAAGTGGAAGTCAGATGTCATATATGTACTGCGAATACGCACACCCATGCCAAATGCCGTTCGTCTCAATTGCTACTTGACATGCACACACAGTCACAGTCACATTCACAGGCGCACAATCAGGGAGCAGGGGCGAGAGGGAGGCTCGCCTCAAGCCAAGGGAAGTTGTCCAAAAAATAAAAAAAAATAAAAAGAAAGAAATAAAACAAAAAATTTGTAAGTAAAATGCCAGTCAGTACTGGAAGTGTTTGACAAAAACGAAGCCAAAACTTCGGCATTAGAGCGACAACAAAGCTGACAATTATTGTTTGACAGCTGACAGGTTTATGGCGGCGACGATTTCATGAATTCGCGCAACGTGATTTGCCAAATCAAGGGCTTCTTAAGTCAGGAAATTTTTCTTTAACCACAGCGCCCTGCATTTTTATGATTATTATCTTTCATTGCATGAGCATAAAATATAGATTTAGACATCATTTTTGGCAACTTGTCTGAATTGGCTAGCATATTATATTTCTTAGCCTTCTCCGATTTCTGGTAACTTTCGGGGCATAAACTCATCAAGAAGCTTCATTAGCAACGGGACTCGACCCACTACGTGCACGACAACGTTCCTTATTATGAGATGTTTAATAATTTATGTATTTCCGATTTATGTCCGCGCATTTTTGCGTACCATTTCCCCCCTCACCCTTCGTAACAAGGAAGGAAATTTGGCCTGCTCGCTCATTTGTATGCGTGCAGTGTTGCGCAGCGCACTTATTGCGAGACGGGGACACTTGGGTATTAAAAAATGCCAAAGTACTAGGCCACCCACCCACTCTGGAGGGCACTGGAGGGCGGGGGATGCCAACCCATCTGCAGTGCCAGCCAGTCAACGAACCATTACTATTTCATTCTCAGTCTCAGTCAGTCAAAAATTGTATTATGCACAAGTTGTTGTTGGCTGGTTTCGCCTTATGTTTACTACCCCAACCTAGTCGGAGAAGGGGGAAGCGGCTTTTTATTAAGAAATCATCGTTGATTGTGTGGAAGGAAATAATGTTGGTTTTACATTTTACAAGATGGCAACTTAGACATGCAGAGTGGGTGAAATGGAACTAACTGGGGGTTGCTTTACTGCGGTAAGTTTATTATCATAATAGACGACACACTCTTATGGACTGGTACTTTGGGGAGTTCCTGTTCAACGGATGCGGGGCTAGAGAGCGCAGTCTATTAACCTTATGTCGTATGCTTGGTGTTCTCTATTTGAACAGGTTTAATGGACTAAAAGTAGGCAGAAGAAGAACCCATCACCTGCTCGGCAAACTATACCGCTTATGAGTATGGTATTTGGGCCAAATTTACATCTGTAATGAAGTCGAAAACAATAAATTTGATTTTGGAAATTGAAATCTGACAACTAAGTGCAACGAACTGTCTGATGAATCTGATATGTTTTCCCTACTATCTAATTTACATAAATATATATGTGTGGGTCTAAACATAAACATCATATAAGTTAAAAAGGGACGTCTAAAAATGGTTTGACTTTAGATTCACCTAGTCTCCTGGTCGGGCGGTCCCGACTAGAGCCTTCACACTTGTTTTACTTGACTAAGAAGTTGTTGACACTATCTAGTTAATTATTGACTGCAATCAGTTTACAATATTTTCTACTTTTTTCGAACAATAAAAACGGTGTTTTTGCACATTTTCCAATTACTTTGTGCATACCGTCACGTTTAAAACTGGCCTGAACCCAACTTAAAGTCACTCAGTTTTGATTATTCCGCATGAAACTATATTTCGTCATGGCTTCCTTTCGCTAACTTCTTGATGGCACTTAAAGCTTGGGCTCTTAAGCCGCCTCTTACCCTTTTGAACCCCAGCATTAGACATGCCAGCCGAAAATAGTTGGTGCCCCAAGGCAAGAGAGCAATAACTTGTGCTCAACCACACCAGAGACTTGCCATAGACTGAAGGTTCAGTCAACTGCTCGGCTCGTTCCCCTTGCATTTGACTACGAGATCTACGTATGAGCGATGACTCGTTGCAAAAATCTATAAATCTTGTCAAGTAGCCGCCTCCGCCCTTCGTGGCGAGCACAAAAGGCCAACCGAAATAGTTGGACTCCAAAAATGTTCCTTTTGAACAATATATATTTTGCTTGGGTCACCGTCGACGCATTTGCAACAAAATTAACAGAAAATGTTAAGGAAAATTTTCACACTAATCGCGCGTGGCAAGGTCCCAGTTGCTGTCCGCGTCTGGCGGCGGGTTGATTGCGTCTAATGTTTTTGGGTGTCGTGCATAATCGTTAATGAATTATGGCTGCACACACGAGGCAGGGGGAGGATGGCAGGGGTACTGTTCCTAATGTGCGTGTAGCACATGTTTTTGGGTGTTGTATTGCTTACTGGCCTACTTTGTGTGCCTGTGTGTGTGTGTGTGTGAATCGGTCTTTAATGAAATTTTCGTATGGGCTTTTGTTTTAATGCATTCCACACAACTAGAGGCAAACTGCCCCCAGCCCAAAGCGAATTTTGTAGTTGCCTGCATTAAGTTGGGCGCTTTGCGGTAATTTCCACCCCTGGCCATTGGCTGCCATTAGTCACGGGCTTATCAAGGTGCTACCATCGCAGTTGGCCACATGCGTGCTCAAAAATGATTTGCCAAATGGCGCCTCAAGTTGACCGCACCCCGCTATCGACAGTCACCTACCCCACAACTGCTTTTGCTTTTTCATCATAATATTTAATTTCTTTGGTAGATTCTCAAGTGCCTGTGCACAAACCCCTTTTTGACTTTTGCTTAAGCGCATCATTCACACTTTGTTTGCCATCTTTCTATCCCTCGGTGCCCGTCTACTCCTAACCCTACCTCTAGCTTCTGCTGCATGCATAAAACATTTGCCTTCTTTTTTATTCATTTGAATTGAAAAGCTTCTCGCAGCGATTTGTTATGCAAGTTTAGAAAACAAACAGGAAAAAAAAAACACAAAAAAAAAAAAGGAGAAGCATCCATAACGAAACCTGACGCTCAAAATTTGTTGAATGCCTTCCCTGCATCTCATCTCTACATCTCGCCACTGCTTTCTTTGCTTTTTTCATTTTTTTTTTTTGCATTTTTGTTTGTTATCAACTTTGTTGCTGCTGTAAAATGTAATTGCATATGCAGCCACGCTTCAAAGCGCCCATAAAAGGAGCCACAGCAGCCGGCAATGTTGAGAGTCGCCAGTCGCCAACTGGCAGTCGGAAAAACTCCCAGTGCAGCAGCCAGCAAACATTTTTCTTCTATACCCTGTACGCATATAATGTGCCGAAAAAGGGTAGAGTGCTAGAAATGTATCAATGTGCTAAGCAGGCACACATACTCTATTTAGATTATATAGACTAGTTATACTTTAATTTATAATATAATGCTTTTCCTTCTGTTTTTCTTTCTAGCCTTAAGTAAGTTTAAACAAATTTTTCTTAATATCCCAATTTATAGCTTGGTTATAGGTATATTCTAGTTCAGCACGTCTAACTAAAGCCATCCTTTTTGATCTAACATATAGAAATGTATATAATATTTTTGACATTTTTCACCATGTCTAGTTTAATCCAAGTTAATGTCTGTTTCTCTCGTTTAAAATATTTGCCATGAGTATTAAAGCAACTGTGGGAATTAACAAATAAAATGATTTTAATTTTTTTTATATATCGAGAAATTTAAGAAATTAAGCTAACAGTTACCTTTAACACTACTCCATAGCACTACGAATAACATTTTTTTGTTTACTTGGTTCTAAATTCTCGTTAAATATGTGAATTGCTTCATTATGTTGTGCCATATTCAGATCCTAATATATGCATTCCTAGATTCTCCCATAGTGACGAAAAGCTCCTTTACCGCTTATCCCACTGTTATACAGTTCTCTATGCGCGTACATCGAACCAATTCAAACTCTAAAGCCGAAATAAGAGTTTAAATTTGTTGTTGTTTGTCGTGTAATCAGAGCCATTTGAGGGGGGTGTGTGAGAGTCAAAACTATTTTCGAAATGTTTTAAGCGATTCTACCAAAGTATTTAATCCTTTGAATGTTTTATTGCTTAGATAGTGTTTACCCTGCTTCACAGGGTTTTCAAATATCATTGCCAACAGCGTCAGCTGGGTGCAGAGGGGAGTGCGACCATATAAATGTTCATATGGGATGAATGCGGGCTCTCGTAATACCCGCGCACATAGTTTCAACTGAAAATATTTGCTAAATCGTAAAAAAATAAATGGCAAAACAAGAAACGAGTGGAAATCTCTAAATAATAAATTTGTAACGAGAGAAACAAATTTCAACGTTGCGTTTAAAAACTTGTTCATTGTCATGTTGTTTGGGTTCGGTTGGGCTTTGCATATTTTTATATTTACATATTCATACATAGGGCGCTCAGCTTGGAACGCTTGTTATGACATACCAGAACAAGCTTGGCTTTTATGTTCGAAAATTTCTATGGTATGTGAGATGTTTGAAGATAAATTGGTTTGCAATGACCCAAATGTGGGCTACCTTTAATAAACTTTTGTACCGAAATAAGCTAATTTGACTGATTTTTTAAAAAGCATTTTAGCCAAACTCTAAACTGTGTATAATATATTATGTTGAACGTTCTTTTCACAATTTATTTATTAATCCATAAATATTTAAATAAGTGCATTTGATAAGAAAACACAAGCAACAAATATGAATTTATTCCATGCAAAAATATCATCCATAAATTTCCTATTACTAACGAATTTATTTTAAAAACTTATCTGTTAGTACCTTGTACAGCACAGCTGCAATTTGGTGAACTTATCCGATGTATTTATATGCCCAACTGTTTTTTCCATAAATTCTGTACTCTCATGGCCTGGGGGGGCTGTCCATAATTGAGCTTAAAATGTACTCGTACTTGTCTATGGGATTATGTTTTAATATTGTACGTTATTCAATATATATATGTATGCTTGCCATCGGCGAATGCATAAAAATAAACAATCCGATTGCTTTGTTTCCCTTTTAATTACGTTCCCTATATTCTTTTTATGAGTACACAAATTGCTGCCGAGCTGTTGATTTATTTAAATGCTTTTTACCGCTGAATGCTACGTGTCAAAATATGAAAATTAAAATATCAACGCACGTTGGAAAAAAAACCAACAATTTCATGAGTGTTTTTAATACAGCGCATTTATTCAATGGGGCATTTCCAATAGCCGCCAGCTTAACGGAGCCAGATTTCTGGCATTATTTTTTTAAATCCCTTGATGCGTTTACAAGTGATGGCATTAATTACAGCATCCGAGATTTTAATGGATGTACTTATGGTAAATAGTATATAAATACACATTGTGGGTCATGATTAGAATTAGTTACCTCAGTGATGACCTTAGCTAGGTAATAATTTGGATCGAAATTGGTATAAGAATTTTTTATACTCGTTCACGAAGCGAAAGAGTATATTGGTTTTGTGCAATGTCCGTATTGTTTAAACCTAGAGACTTGAAATTTTTAATACTCGTGTGTACCCACGTCGGATAAAGTATTAATGTTAATGATAATTTCAATAATTTCAATGAAAAAATGCATATATTTTAAATGGAGAACTAATCTAGATGACAAAACAAGACCAAAATGCCATTAAACATGAAAATCGGTTCAGTTTTGACAAAGTTATGGAAGTTTGAAATATGGGAGCTATGGATCTGAGAGCTTTACTTGTCAAAATTTTTGCCAATTTT